>OX336424.1:45873716-46014045 GCA_946903255.1 Schistosoma spindalis | reverse complement strand
TGTTATAACAGTCGAAATACATCTTATAATTCAATCACATGACATGTTACATTGTATTCGTCATATTTAGCATAGGACAGAAAGTTTTACAGCATATTTATTAATCAAATATAAAATATTTTCCGTTAAATCTTTCAAACAAATCTTTTATTTAACCAATACTTGTTCAATGAACCTTTGGAAATCAACATAAAACAAACGGATATAACTCATTCAATATGAGTACACTAAGGCAAATGATATATATGTGATATTATCTAGACAACTTTTAATAGTTATCTCATTACTATGTGTTATTGTTTGCAATAGTAACCAACCAAAGAACCCTTTTTTCTAAACGTTGAACGATATGATTCATGGAGCTATCGACTACTACAACTTGATTATGGTTGATGATTATTCATTATTTCAATTTGAGACTTCAGTTGATCGTGACTCATTAATAGTTGACTACAGTTTAACAGTATATATATATATATATATATATATATATATATATATATATATATATATAATGCATTATGAGCGCACTTAGAGGAGATATTTTTCCAAGTTCTTAAATATATATATATATCATTTGAACTCAAGATTGTTCCATTGTAGTCTATTGTTAATTGATGTATACAAGTAACCAAACCTCAAAATTTATTTATGAAAAGAAATGATCATTTTCTAATAATATACACTAATAACAGTAATATAACTGAATAATAAATAAATAGGCATTTGTGTATGACATCGGTTTCCTAAATCGAGAGTTATAACCTCGTGCATTTAGCTTTCAACTATACCTTCGATAATTTTTAATCACCAAGGTGTATAAAACTCACACTAAAACTATGATACATTACAAGTTATTGAATTCAAGTGTAAAATCATAATTTTTATCTCATGATAGTAAAAATATTCTGGTACAGTATTTTATAAATCTCATCATAAATTAAGAATATGAATATGAATTTAAAATACTCATGTTTTTCTAGATGGAGATGATTCTGATAGAGTTTTTTTCTCTGAAATGAATGATTTGATTGTGGAGCTTTCATTATAATCATGGGAAGGAAATCAGGAGCACAAACTTCAGATAAAAGTGAAATGTTCGAATTTTTTCAACATATGGCTTACAGCTTGTTCTTTAGACCTCGACCTAATACGTAATGACTCTCGTACATTTTCGTGATATTGATCTCAAAACTAACAAATAACGAAATTTACTAATTGAGATCATGAGCCAATTGAAAGTAGACCACAATGAAAAACCTCAACCGATCGTTCTCTCGGTTTAAATCTCATGAGGCGGAATTGTGTATACACACTGCTGAATAGTCACGTAGTAGGACGAAACAGCCGTGTAGTACTTC
The DNA here is from genome assembly GCA_946903255.1 of Schistosoma spindalis. Lineage (NCBI taxonomy): Eukaryota > Metazoa > Platyhelminthes > Trematoda > Strigeidida > Schistosomatidae > Schistosoma > Schistosoma spindalis. The sequence goes on along the minus strand of OX336424.1, from coordinate 46,012,684 downwards.
CAGGTTTTCTTTCGTAGGTCTAGTTTCAATTGACTCATGATGTCAACTATTAAAAATATTATAATATACACAACACCGCTTCTAATGTCAAATAACAGAATTCTCTACCATTCATCAAAAAAGAAATGAAAATACCGCTCATATAACAATAGTATATACTGTATAATCCATTTTTCAACATAACTTCATAAATAATCACAATTATATTATTTTGGTACTTCAAATTTAGCATAATGTTTTCATTTCCCGAAGTCAACATGTTATTTTTCACAATTAATTTAAATCGTTTAATGACCCTCGTCATATGAAAAGACTAGTATTTGAACGAAGAGTATTTTTCACAATAAATCCTCTTCAGGTTCCTACAATTCAAATTAATAATCCAAAGAGATGGTCAGGTTATAGGGTAAAGAATGTCGTTTAAAGCATGTGAATTTAGGATTATGATAAACAAAATACCATAAAATTGTGTATGTTGATATGAGACTCATATAGAGAATGTGAACTTGAATCTGTATATATGTGAAGTGAAAAAATTTAAGATCCATGATCAGAATAAATTATGGGTAAAGCAGGGTGAGAGAGAGTGGAAAATAATGGTGCAATTACCATTCGATCAAATTTTGTTGAAAATTGGTTGAAAGCTGAAATTTTGTGTACCTTTTGAATACGCCGTTACATATAACTATTTTACACGATACAACTACTTATAGTGAAATAAGTTACTTCAGAAGAACAACAGCTTACCATATCTGAAAAATAGGCTTTTTCAAAGCAAAAAATACTAGTTTCAGTCCATGTGCTTTATGACACAATAAAAGAGAGAAGTATATAAGTAGTTGTACCTGTACAGCTGAACAAATCTGTTTCCGTGAGAATTATTATCCTTATCATGTAAATCTGTTGAAAATTGGTCTCGTTTGTTTGTTTTAACATTTCAATAACACATAGAACTAGATATTATTAGGGAATAAACATGATCAAACTATTGAATTCGTTGAATAGATCTTTTATTATCAAAGTAACAAATGATATCGGAAAATTGTAGTTTCATTTTTTGTCGTTGTCAAGATCCATTTCAAAATTTTGTTCACTTGGTTCATTGTGAATATGAGTTTGAAAATTGTTTGTCACAGATTCACCGTATTTGATCATCTATCAGAAATAGTTTAGTTCGTAAACTATTTGAATAAGACAGTTCATAGCAACATAAATATCATTTCATATTATATGATCTATATTCATATATCATCACAATCATAGCCATGTTGTTTTCTCTTAGATGATCACAAGTATGATAATCCATTCAACCATCTCTGTTCTTAAATCAAATACCCATATATATATATATATATATATATATATATATATATATATATATAGATAAATGAAGTTGAAATAAATAATGCATAATCATAGTAATCATAATGCTAATGAGAACTTCATTTGAAAATAACATTATTTGATAGTTTCCAATCATAACCGATATCTTATTTGAATGATAATGCCGTTTTATTCAAAGTGAATGATCTTCCTTTCACTTTTTAATAACAAATAACATATAAAAGTTTAGTGTTACGAAGCAATTTGTGTGTGAGAAGAATACGATTTCTTTATCATGACTTGGTTTACGAACAGTATCCCAGATGATTTACTTTACCGATGAACAGTGTTGTATTGTGATAAATGTATAATAGATGCAATGTGGCTATCAGTGGAATCCAGGAAGTTCTGTTCATCCTTATAAAGACCAGTCAGTTAGAAGAACCTTTGTCCCAACTTTACTGTTTGCCTTGGAATTCAAATCTAGTGCATTTTACTACCGATTCCAATACGTTGTCTACTTGTATAGTGCGTCCAGATAAATTCTTACTTGTACAACGTGTACTCAGCTCAAAAATCAATGTGAATATCAAAATTGTGATAGAAATGCATCTAGTTTATGAGTTCCAACTGCCGTGAAACGTACTTTCTGAATTCCAATTCTAATCATGTCTTATTCATTCTGTATAAATAATGTGAACCAATCATCCTCATTTTTCACTGAAATTGATCAAAATGCAATTCAACTATCAACAACGGAATAATCGAAACTATTATACAGTGAAACATTTATGTTATCATTTCAGTGGTGAAACCTGATTGTTTCAAAATGATTCATATAAATGATTCTCATAAAATGTTACCAATTCAAATGAAGTCAAGTATAGGATTCAGTAAATCATTTGAAGTACTTTGTTAGTCGTTTGTTGTAACACGTTTTATTTCGCGTATCAGTGATTTCCATGAATGAATAAGTGTTTTAAGAGCATTTCTATGATAATAACACCCTCCCCCAAAAAGAAACATTACTATTGCCGATCAACAATCTACTTTAAGTCATAGTAATATGTAAAGAAACGTTGTGTAAACACACTGTAGATCTTATCAGAAATGATACTGTTTCAGAGTAAAGCCAACTTTGTGTAACATTTTACATCATAATTTATATGAAATAATAACAATAAGCTTTACATTACCCAGCACTCACAATTTTTCTACGTATTCCGATAAATTTGATGTGATTACCTTTGAGAACATTCTTCAAAAAAAAAAAGAAAAGGCCAACAGTCTATTGTTTGAAATGTCATCGAAAATGTTTACTAGTAGATATTGTCTCAAGACTAGAATACAGTCAGGGAATTGATGAATACAAATAATATAATTATTGAAACAAAAATTCAGTTGAATATCAGATAGTGATTTTCTCTTCTATTTTCGATTACAACCAAATAAATTTCACTGCAAATATACACAAAATCACCTTCGTAATCTCAATAATATTGACTGATCAATTGTTAAAAGTAAATATCAGGTGTAATATCATCATTGATATTAAACCATAGATCGATCAATAAGAAATTGGTGTTATATTATTATCCAATAAATGAGTGACAACTTAGTCAAATTAGTCCATTCTATGAAGACTAGATCTAGAAAATGGAATGTATACATCAAATACATTTCGAACAGTATAGTTAAAGACATATTCTTCAATAAATCTATATATGAACACTAAAAGTTCAGACAATATGGTGAGTGAGTATTGGAAATAAACACTACCGTAGGTCTTAAAATGAAATAGTGACTACCACAATCGATTTATGCTAAGAACAAGTAATGTTTATGAGTATAACATAATTGTGAGTAGTCTAACGCTGAAAGTTTCTATGAATTGAAAAAGTACTCACCACCCTGTTTTTTTAAAAAAAGTAAAAATACAAACTGAACCATTTGGTTACTAATCACATTTGCCTTTTTACTACAAAATCGATCGAATAATAATATTTTTATTAAAAAGAATGAATAGAAACTGAATTCAACTCTAGAACAAATGTGGTAAACAAACTCTAGATGAAATCATAATAATAATAGTAGATTATTAATACAGTTCATAGACATACATTCTGTGGCTGGATCGATTTTGTTTTCAGTAAGTTATTTGTGTTATATCATCAACAGACACGATACATTTATGTATATATATATATATATATATATGCAGTGAACAAGAACATCAATGAGGACAATCGAATGTATTGGACAGCAAATTACAGAACTAGTTTGTAAAATCTAACAACAATATCGTAAATGCTCAGTTTGTAAAATGTCCATCAATTGCCTCAAAATGTTTCAGAATTCCTTTGTTCTTGCATTTTAATACCAAAACACGTTTTGTCTCCATTCTTTACTGTTCAATCTTCTTGTCTCTCTGCTGCAAAATATTCTGCTAACGACTCACGTCATATACTACTTATATCTACATACTAAGCAGAATACATCATATATATATATATATATATATATATATCATTTAAACGGGCGTATTAATTGACGAAATTGTTTCATATTATCATGATTGATACATTCGATTCATAATAGATGACAATTCATCAAATGTAACAACCAGATATATATCTATACTCTGTTTTAACTGAAGTAATTCAATATAGCATGTGAGATTCATATAGGGTTCATTAGGGTGACTATTATAAACTTGTATATCTATATATTCATATGTATTTTCAATAAATGACCTTGAAACATTGAACAAAATAAGTCATATTAAAAATATAAATGAATTTTAATATGTAAAGTTTATTTATAAATGATAAGTAACAATATCTACTTAGAAAATGGTGAGTATAACACATAGATTCGGATTATGTTCATTTATTTATCACGATTTGATTGGTTCACTTAGATGACTGACTGATTGATGCTTGATGGATTGACGGATTCATGCTTTTGAATTTTTAAATTAAAGAATGTTCTTGAAGTAGCTGAAAAAAAGTAAATAAACAATCAACCATTCTAAGCAAATATGGATGTCAAGTGAAGAATTAAACATTTTCAGCAAAAATAAAAAGAACATTAGGAACTTTTACTGACTGATGACTTGGGCAAAAACCAGTGTCACAAAATAAGATATTCAATTCTCATTTCAATATAATTTGACAAGTGGTCTCTAATCTCATTACATTCACATAATAGTCCACCATGGTTACTTTAAAATGGTTAGAAGCAATCATTTCATCTATAATTTGTGTAAGCTAATACTTATCAATATAATCATCTGAACTTTTAAGAAAAACTAAAGTTCCACATGAGATTGATATTCAGGCCACTCATAGTTACACTTAGAGATTTTATGATTCATTTACTCTAGCAGGAAATTTCTGAACTAAAATTTTGATATTGGCGAAGATTATTATCAACCAATATTATATGTAGTACTACATGGTAATAAACTATTTCGCTACGCCTAAAAGGACTGATGTATTAAGAATTAATTAATTTGATTAGTTGAAATCATGAGTCGATTGAAACTAGACCACCATGGAAAACCTGGCAGCACTGAACGGCCATTTCGTCTTGGTGTAAGACTCTTCAGCAGTGCGCATCCACGATCTCGCCACAGTCGATTTGAATCCGGTAATGATATGTCCTAGGTGCTTGCTCAGTTGTCTAGATGTTAAGCGTTCAAGCGCGGGACCGACGGATTCCAATTCAGTGAACAGGATCGTGGATGTGCACCGCTGAGGAGTCCCATACTGGAAGAAAACGACCACCCAATGCTTCCAGGTTATTCATGATGGTCTAGCTTCAATCTACTCGTGATTTCAACCATTATATTGCTAAAATCTCCATAAAACCCCATGCTGGGAATAACATCATTTATTCTAAGTGTATGAAATACTTTTTCTTAATCATCGTCTGTATAATTTATTCTAATATTCAACTGCTACAGATTTATTAATATTACTTAAAGTGTTAGAAAATGATAGAAGTCGGCTGTTTATAAAATAACCCCTGAGTTCTTGAAGTTATCATGAAAATAAAAACACCAGTCAATCCTCTGATTGAAATTATCGAACTATAGCATTTAAAAAAATTGAATCTGAGTGTTGAATTTTCAAATGAAGAACTGTGGAAAACTAAGAAGAACAAGAAAGTTGTTGAACATTTTGATCATATGAACGGCTAGTTGACAGCTCAATAGTCTCAACGTAAGGCAACTCGTTATGTGACCTAAGATCCTGAGTTCCAACTTTGGTGTGGTTGTAAATTTGTACAAATAAAGTCTCTCATATCAGGACGAAATAGTTGACTGAAGCTTTTTCGACTTCTTCAACTGTAAAGTTTTTTATGTAAATCTACTGAAAGCATCGTCTTAACTGATATCTAATATATTGAATTTCACTGAAAATAGCAAATACATCCTTCTCTATAACAGAGTCACATATGTATATTCCATCTGATTGAGTTAGTTATGTCCATTTTTTTAACTATATTTTAAAATTACTATGACAAAGTTATCCTCACCATTCATTTCAACAAACTGAATGAATTCATACGAATATTCGTCAGGATTAAAAGGAATAGTTTGACAGATATTGAGCGCCGAGTATAATTAAGTCATTATATATGTAACTTATATTTGAAACAATCTCAGCGATTGAAATTTAAATAATTCAAACGTTTCGTCCAGCTAACTTGTCTGTACTTCTTCAGGTCGAATGAAATACAAAACTTACAAAACAGTTTTCAATCGTTTGAAAATTAAATTCTTCACAGAAAAATGATGATAATTGACACGATGAACATGTAGAAAATGATATGACATTTAGAAGAGTTCGGGCAACATACACAACACAGAATATAAGTCAAGCGAAAGATGATTATATCAATCATCTTTCATTGTTGTTGTTACTTGGCATGCATCACAAATCATTTATTTAGTTAAATGACATATAAAAATATATATCTGCTATCACATTCCATTTTTAGGTAAGTTTCACTTTTAATAGTTGAACATGAACTATAAAATTGACTAGAGACAAATAAAATTTCATTTTAGAAAGTGTGACTTTGTAATGAATCATTTGTTACATAGTAACATGCTCTACCTGACCACAACAATAATACGTTTCCATAGTAACATTTCCAATGTGGTACCACAAGTCTATTAATTGATCTATTACTTCCTTTAAGTATTCAATGTTCACTATAACCTATTCAGTACTATTGTGATGAATCTATTCTCATGCATTTGGTTTTAAACATATTGATGACTGTAAATAACAAACTTAAACTGAAATTAAGATGATTATCAGACGAAATGAAATAGTTTATTTCTAGAAACTTCTAGTATAGTGAATAAGAACACAAACTGGATAACCAAATTTATTTCCATGTAAAGTAACAGAAACTCCAAGTAACACCTCAGAAACGTACAGTAAAACATTGATTTGATCAATACATCTTTTCAAACTTTATTCTACCTTGATGTTTACATCAATCATTCTTTGTTCTTCTGTTTTCTTCTTTTCAACCTTCTTAACCTCTTGCCACTAGGTGATTTGCTTGTGATTGTTGATACATACTACTTATATATTGACATCAGACACCAAAAAAATACCATTTTTGTAATAAATTCGTGTAAATACATCAATATTATTGATTATTTATTCAACATAGTACAAAGTAATTTTGACAAAACTGAAAATGTTTACAGTAGACCATTTGTCCACAGCGTGATGAATGTGAATGCAATATGCCGATGTGTTTTACCAATGAATTTACTGAGCATTATCTTGTATGTTTTATTTGAAGTGACTATTTTCGTTAGCAGATATCTGCTAAAAACATTTACTGTATAGCAAAACTTCAATGTCTTGATGGAAAGTATAAACATAATAAGCGTTTAGGTTTGAAATTGAATGGCTATTGAAAAGTCTACTCGCAAATACAATGTTTTTCCATCAAATAAAGATGATAACAAATGCTAGAAAACTTGTCAAATCACCCTCTGTTAAGATGACTGTTGTTATTGTGAACATAAACAAAGGGAATGGTTTTGCAGTGAATCAATTATAGACACTAACTTGAATCGAATATTTTCCATAACAATGATTCTTTTCTTCTATATATTTTAATATACTTCATCAATCTGCTCTGTTCTATTCTCACTCTATCTAATACTTAAATATTTAGCACCTAACATTTAGTTCCTTCTACTTGATTTTAGAAACAGTATTCATTCATTGATCATACAATCAAACTAACTAATTCTATTAAGTTATAACAAAGATATTGAAATAAAAAATGAAAAAGCAAAGAAAAACAAGTAATTCCAAGTAAATATGTCAACAAATATTGGACCATGAATAAAAAAACGAACGAAAAAACGAGAAAAGAAAAAGAAGAGAAGAAGAAAAAGAAACGAAAAAGAAAATCGGTAATAAACAAAAATCACTCAAATTCATTAGAAAATCAATCGAAATAAACAGAAAATTTTCTTGGATTTCTATCACTAACGAGTTTTACAGGAAAAAAATTCAACATCAATATGTAAACATCTCGTTTTAGAAACATTTCACCCTCTACTTTCGATTTATTTTTTATCATTTACGTAACACACTACTGAAATAAAACGTCTGTTTTGTATTTCTCTATATAATCTTCACGGAGCAATGTAAAGCAAATTTTGATGAGTATGCTATTCATATCGATAGATATGAATAGTATGTATCAATAATCAAAACTTAGATAACTGGATGTAGAAGGTTAAGAAGATCAAAGAGAAAAGAACGACAACAAAGCTTAGTTTCTATGTAGACGACAGAACAATGAACTCTGAAACAATTCATTGATGATTTTCCTGTATGGTTTACAGATTTTCTGGCAAGCCTTCACATGAAATCCTCAAACCCAAAGGAAAAGAGGAAAACCAAAGAACATATTACTCCTAATAGTAGAGACACACATGAGAAAAGTGAACCAAAATTGAATAATATTGGGGAGGAAAGCACAAGACAATTGAAGAACATATCAAAATCAAAATAACTGTCAAATAATATCAAAGCCACAATCTATAATATGAACGTGAAGACAGCTAGTTCTGCTGTACGCAGTTGAAACTTGGAAAACTACAACAACCATCATCCAGAATGTATGAGTGTTCGCAAATGATTGTCTGCGCAATATACTCAACATCTACTGGTCGAATACCATCAGCAACAACTTACTTTGAGACAGAACAAACCAACTTGTATTTGAAGATGAAATTAGGAAAGGATGTTGGAAGTGGATAAAATACACATTGAAGAAATCACCAAACTACATCACGAAGTATGTGATACCTTGAAATCTTGAAGGGAAACGGAAAACATGAAGGTCAAAGAACACATAACGTGAGGAAATGGAAAAAGATGTACATAGGAACAACAGCAGTTAAATTGATATTTTATTTTAATCATGTATCTATAAATGCGGGTATCTATGTGGGTATGTGATTATGTGATGAATATATAACTTTGTCCTGTTTTCTAATATTGGAACTCACTATTATCATCATGTTCTTTTAAGTCCTATTTATTCATTAAATGTCCTGATTGTAACTATGATAAATGAATCAATTCTATAATGTTATAATTACAATCATTATACTGTAGTAAAACTAATCAAATTTGGATGTTCATGTTTTTGTTTAATAGGAAAAAACGAGTCAGCTAACTTAAATTCCCTGTAAAAACATTAAGTGTATGTGTATGTGAGTGTGTAATTATGTATGCATGTATGTGTGAGATTAATTATTGTTGATAATCTGTGTTAATGTGTTATCTATGATCTGATCTCTGTTCAAATGAGAATCTCTTACCACATAATGACAGTACGTAGATCTTTCATATGTTCTGACTGCGAACTTTACCGCTTCAACCAATTACATAATTAATAAAGGTGACAAAATTTCTCTTCATTTTCACTTGAGTACACACTTGCAAAACAAGTACACCAATCAAGGTCGATATTCCTTTCCCGGCTAATATAAATCACTGGCAGCCTTTTATAAAAATGGTAGGGTGTGAATTGAAGATTTAGGTATCTGTGATTGTTGTACTTGTTTTGCAAATATTACAATTAGTATATATATATATATATATATATATATATACTTATTTATTTATTTATTTATACGAACAGATGCAAACGTTCAGCTTTGTTAACCCATCACATTGCCAAATTCATAAATGCCGTACCTTATTTTTGGCCTTCATTGAATATTAGAAGTATAGGCTTACTACCGCATAGTATAATGAGGAAGTTGTTGCAAAGGATTGTTCGATAATTTATTTTATTATATAGTTGTGTAAGTGAATACGGTGTTGTAATCAGTATTGATGATGAATAATAATGAAGGCTTAGTTGACGATCAGATGTACGCATAGTTCTGGTTTAATGTACTTTTAATATATAACGACAATATCAATTTATTTTTGTGTTCATGAAAAGGAGTACATTCTTATTTCTTTTTACATCCGCTGTATGACCTTTAATCGCATTATTAAATTAAGTGATTACTGTTTAACCTTTTTTATAACGTCGTTATTTTATTCATAAATAAGATAATTTTCTTAATTGTGTTCACTTCTCTATGAGCTTTAATCACATTCATCCTTGTTATCATCTTCTTATTATATTCACTAATCAATGAAATTCTAAATTCCTTGACCTTATGACAAAATTACAATTATCACTATATTGAAATATTCCTAATAAAATGTACTATTAATAGATAGTTTATAAATGTGTTACTAATACGTGAACGGTAATCACATTATTTGAAATCTAAAACTATTAGATTAGTGTTCATTAGATGACAAAATGTTGTCTAACTTTTCTTAACCTTTATATCTAATAAACGTTAGAAATAAGTTTACCAAAAGATGAACGATAATCCCATTAGACAATAATTTCGATTATAAATCTCTAAGGGATATCTTAATCACTTAATCTTTGCCATGGAAAAGAAGTTTTAGTTGGAAATGGCGCCGCACATAGGACAGTGAACTGCTCGGATGTTCGGTGATGGGTCGTAGGCACGGAAGGTATGAAACATAGCTTCACATAAACAGAAAACCCAACCAACTATATCATTAGTTTCACAAGGCGGCTTCGCAAGATTACGGATATCGCGTAGTCTGTTCTCTTCATCCTCTTCTTCACTTTCGATGTCCCGTTCAGTTAACTCTTCAGAGTGAATACTATATACTTCCTCTTCATATTCACTGAACGTTTCATCCAAATCAACAGCTCTTCGTTGCATAAACGGTTGTCTTACGTCCGTCGACTTTGTTGGTTGAGCTGTATTGTCGATAGTCTACATTGAACTAAGAAGGGATGAAGTGAACTGATTTGTTCGTCAGACATTCGCCTGACTATATCTCTAACTTCATTCCTCAGATTCGACTGACTCAATTGCACTGGGATATAATTCTCAACTGCAATATGAGTCAGATAAGCATCGCCGTGTAACAACTCGTCACAAATTGACTGCACGTTCACATCACTATTACTTTGTGCGTAATAAGCGAATACGTGACGGCATGGTAAACCGTTTTCAATGAAGAATGGACTCGAAAAACGGCTAGCATCGACGTGTTTACAGTACGTTCCCGTGACGTCCGTGATTCTTCTGACAATACAAACTGCGTAATACAAATGCGCAGGTGTCGCTTCAGTTGTTGACAGGCAGCTGGTGTTGGTCGTTCATGAAGTCGAACAGTGTCCGCTTTCTTACGACAATCAGTGGAATATTTCTGTAATCGTGCTTCCGTCCAATAACCAGTACGCAGCAGCACACTGAATATAGTTCTGAGCACGGGTGTTTTCCGATTAAGATGATACATCTTCAACACTCTATGACTTGTCTCTACGAAGTTAGTATTATTCAGTTCAAAAAGCGTTGCTTGCGGTCGAAACGTAGTGGCCCATTTGTGCTTCCTTGGTAGAAGGTGTTCTCTGACGTATATACCAAACGTTCTGTCAGACATTTCTATTATGGAAAGCACGTTAAGAAAACTAAAAAATAATGTTATGCAAACTTTGATTTACCTCTCAACCGTTCGAGTAAACATAAGAAGAAAGAACAGCTGCAGTATTTCGGATCAAATTCTTTACATAAACGGTTAATGAGATAATGGAGATGAACTGCCCACTTATCCTCTTTATCACATTCCGAACTAGGTGTACGCGACCCAGAATATGGTGGGCATTCGGAAACACCTGCGTGATAGCAGAAGCTTTTGCAGGTGTGTCATCGGTCACTATGCCTACCGCGTGTCCATTGTTGGTACACCGTTGGAAAAAACGCAGGAAGGTAGAAATTAACGTTAACGTTTCATGGCTTAAAACGGCAATGCGAATGGGCATTACCTTAAAATTCATGTCTGTAGCAACTAATTGATATAAATGGACGTTCTAGTTATTCGTTTTGTACGTGCCGTCAAAACCAATAACGTTACTAAAGTAACCAGGCGACTTCAATTGCTCTGCAGTCATGAAGAAAAAATACGAAAGACAGTTCTCTTCGTGTAATTCGTATTCGCACAGCCCACCAAAGGATATTATGTGAGCTTTTGATTTGCCGTAATCGCCTTTGTGGTACATTATGATTTATCAAATTGCTTACCTGGCAGGTTCGCGTCTGAGAACAGTTTATACCGCATATTACATACGTCTTGATCAGTCAGCCGTTTACCATAAGTTTGATAAACAAAATTCTTTACGTGGAATGCTGCGGTACCAGATATTAGCAGCGGTTTAACAGTTTCAAGCACACTATTCGCTAACCTACGCAATCATGAATTACCTTCGTACCTCAGGAAACTGCCCTCGTGGTTGTGATACACATTCCTCACGTACGACAGTCCATTAGCCATCTACAATCTCACAAAATATGAAAGCCGGACATTGGGTGTTCATGGAAGCGCTTAGTGAAACAAATTATAATAACATTAACCAAATTACCTCCTTCGTCTAATACGCTATGACGAACCGCTAGATATTATATGCCCGTTTCTCCAACACACAAATTTTATATAAGAATTTCGTACTAGGTCAATATGCGAAGTTCGCACAATATCATGACTGTAGCTCGACCTTTCATAAATGATGATAGCCGTTTTCAACGCTTCAACAGATGGAAACGCAACCGGAAACAAGGTTGTTACAAACTCTTCATCCAGTTCCGTTACCTGAGTAACAACAGAGCATGTACTTCCAACGTTACTGTCCTCCATAATGACGAATAAAATTTATATCGTCTACAAGTACTGATAATTTATAACAAGTTTTAACACAAAACTAACCAATTACATAGAAGTTGTAAAACTTCCCATTTAATTGGACGAAACAGGGGATGAAAAGTATTGTAATTTGGGGGTGGAAAAAAAATTTTCCAGGGGGTAGGGGAAAATTTAAAAAAATAGTTGCCGGTGGGATAAGATCATTCGTGATGGTAAGACATGACAATAACACTTAAAATAGAGACATTTAACCAACCTACATCTTTTCCACCACACACACCTCCCTCTCCCTCCAACACCTCCTCCTACCTTGACAATATGAAATTGAATACTGTTTTCCATATTTCTATGTCAGTTATGTTTTCAATAGATGACAGAATAATGAATAATTTAACTTATCATATGTATATTACATAGGTACTTATATGTAATATTATGTGATGTTAATATGACATGGGTTAATTTGTTGTTAATCGAGATAGCGAATAATTAAAACTTTCAATTATTTACGAAAGAAAGGCAAGCTTTTGTACATAAATTTACTTTAGATAAACAATTGTGTGGTATTGGAAGTGACTTACTTCAAGAAGCATCTCCTGAAGTTCTAGTGAGAAGTCGTTATCAATGGAGTTGAACCAGGTGTGTTGTGAGATGTCAACTTACTGAAGACAATATTGTACGGTGGCGCAACTTTGTGGATTAGTTGAAGTCAAACATTACCACGGTCGGATACCAAGCAATTCAGTGGTCTGATGGTTAAGTGCTCGAGCACGAGACTGAAAGTTGCTGCGACGGATTCCATCACGAGGGTTGCAGCGTCTTGGATGGGCGCCGTTGAAGAATTTCGTACTAGGACAAAACGGCGGTCCAGTGCTTCCTGGATTTCCATGGTGGGCTTGCATCCATTGACTCATGATTACAACTATTGTAAAATTGAAAGGGTTGAATATAGTTGTCAAGATGATATTAGAGTTATATATCGAGTAATCAGTAAGGAGTTAAGGTTGATTCACGAATTATGACGAGGACAGATGATAGATGAATTATCAAGTAACGATCAGAGTCAGACAAGGTTGATTATTCTGCAACATTCATTTTCATCTCATGGACGTTAAGGGTAGTAGTAAGATCTGAATTCTGAAGAGAAATCATTAACTATAACAGACAGAGAAAATTATCAATTAGAAGTTAAGAAATTCTCAGGCGAATTAAATATTTGATCCCAAAAAAATAAGAAAAAAACAGTTATTATCCAATGAATCAATAATGCAGTGAGTTATGTAACAGTTCACTTTGTATAAACGAAGAAACAGCTAAGATTGATCTAATTTTACCATCAGATGTAGTAGATATCCGATGTAACATTTCAAATTTGCAAAGACATAGTGAACGATTACTCATTAGCTCAAAGTGCTTTAATAACTCTGTTAGGTGACTGGAATTGATTGTCAAGTTTCAGATTTGACAGTGAAATCTTTGAGAAGTACTTACTCTCGAATATTGTATAGTTCAACAGCCAATCAACTCGTAGACTGATATCTTCTACAGTTTTTTCTCAACTTATCCTTGTCTGATTCAACATACCAATTAGATGTTACCAATGACTAAATCTCAACCACCTTTGTCATCGAAGTACCACAATCTGGTAGAGCAGACTGTTTCTATTATTATCATTATCATTAGCTTTATTTAATACTGTGGTTTTCGTACAACATGTAATTCTCAGCGCAAAGTAATTTCAACAAGTACCCGTTTCTTAATTTCTGATGATAAGCATTGAGTGATCGCGAGCCAGATGTTATCAGTTCAACAATGGACATTTAAATATTGTTCATTCTTTTGGATGTATATTACCAACAACCACGATGTATTTGATTGTGTCCTTTCCGAACTTATACAGTGAAAGTTTGTAAAATTTTTAAAGACGTAAGTGGATAGATTATGGGAATAATACACATAACGATCTGTTAAAACAAACAAGAAGAACAGATAACTTGTTGAAATATCCAGATGGTAGGGAGGAACATGTAGATCAGATATTCAAGTCGACAAACTTGATAACATAATATACCTAATCTCATTGATTGATGTTCATTTCATACATGAACAATATATCGATAACCATCAGTGTTGAAATTCATTCTTTGAACGTATTTTCTTTAAAAGTATGCAATAAGGTATGAATGTGTGGCTTGATTCAACTTGGCATCAAATTTTTAATGTAACCATGGCTCAAATATCAATGATTTTTTTCTGGAATTCTCTATAGTTTCATAGTATAAAAATGTTAACTCATTAAGTAAATGCAGGTTGAATAGAATTATGTGATTTTTAACGCTGAGACAAATAATCACTCAGCTTGCTTGCTAATCAAAATACAATATAAGTACTGTACTAAACTAATGATGTTCGATCGATATGAGAAGTGTACAGTTCTTATCGGTCCTTCTTCTTGACTGGCATTGCATGCCAGCCGTCAAACTCTCACACGGAATCTTCATGGTCAAAGGAGTAGAGAAAGAACAAAGAACTCATTACTCAGAGAAATAGAGACAGACATGGCAAGAATGATTATCAATTGGATAGAACTAGGAAGCAGATTTCAAAACAGTGTGGGTTGGAGAATGCTCTTCGGCATCCCATGCTCTATTGAGAGTAACAGGCGTAAGTAAACTAAGTAAATCTTAGATTTTAATCAGAAATTCTTTAACTCTGCATTGAAACACATTTGGTGAGTCCTCGTTTACTGCAGTACGATCTTTTTCCTTCAAAGCACAATTCGCAATATAAGAAAGAAAAAAAAAGAGGGAAAGAGCACAATCAAGTATGAATCAACTGTCATACTGCAGATCTTCATAAGTTATATTTTATAGGTATATTCTTCAGATGATGAAGAAATTTGAACACCTCACATCTACCTGTAGTTTGTATCGATGATGTCGTTCAGAAGAACGATGGAACTTCACCATCAAATCATTCAGCTGAGGCGACAAAACTCAATCAAAATTATTGATATTTAAATTGAGATTTAGGATGATAATTCATTTTTAAATATAAATGGCTAATCATCATAAGCTCATTATGGGTGAAAGATTACAAATATTGTAAATATAGATAGATAGTGACTAACAGTAAACTTCAAGACACACTTTCCATTCTATTTACGACTCGTCAGATGGATGGACCTTAATCTCTGATTTGATAGAGATGCGAAGGCCACCCACCGGCATTTTTCATCCAACTCTGTTCTGTACAATCATTTCCATTTGTTAATCATCCTTTCCATGTGTGCCTCCAACTCCAGACGCAGTGTGTTTGCATTTTTGATGATAGTTGTGGTAGTTCTCCACATTTCAGTTCCATATGTTTTGACTGTTATTGCTTTACCAATCATTGACGTTATTCCTGTTCATTACTGTCTCTTGATTTCGTTAGAAATATTTTGTATTGTTACAACATTCACTGGTGAAATAGACCATGGAAATATTGAGAAAGATTCATAATTTAGTACGATTCTAATAGTAAAATAACTTTCTCAATCTGCATATTTGAATAACGATGTTTTTATTGCCTTTATTCACTTGAAGTGCATGTGGAGCTATAATTGTTTGATGAATTAAACTACTAAATAATATCACAGTATCAACAAATCCCCATTTGAAAGTTATTCATCATGTGCTTACTAGTGACTGCCTTCATGTGGCATTTCCTTTAGCTCTAGTTCAACCCTGTCTGTTGCACAGAACGTAGATCAGTAAAGACAACGATGGATCGTGCATGCTCATTGATTTGTGTCTGTCCTACGTTTAAGGTAATCGGATATTCTTTAAACATGCATATCACTCACTCAAATCAAAATTGTTTGTTCTTGTTGAGTTCGCTATTCTACTGGGCTTTCCCTCGGTCGGTTCGAATTCTATCCCTGTAGCCAATGTAAAGTTTGGTACTAGATTAACGCAGAATACGGTTAACAGCTACGACACCTGAAAGTTAGAACTCTACCGTTTCCAATCAGAGGATGGAAGAAGAGCTGAAGAATTGTTTACTTGATATGAATCAAAATGTACAGAAAATCATGAGTAATAATATAATTATATATACTGATATTATACATAGCTACATCACGATCTGATTGGCTGGAAATACTTCGACTCCTTTGAGTCCGCTAGAGGCTTTGTTGTTGTTCTTGGAACTCGTTTCAACAGTTCCGATTTTAAAATACGATAGATTTGTATGTGTTTTATACTGTATTAGTTATTTTTCACAATTAAATAATTATTAAGTTATCCGCATACATTGATTTCAGAGAACATATGTTGAGGATTCTCACCTACAGTTATTGTTTGCTAACACAATAAACAAAGCGAGCGTATACTTCGTGCAATGTACTTCTCCTCTCAGTCGTACAAATTTATTCGGTATATTATGTTTGTTTTAACTTCGTGTGTTCTCGTGTAATTTGGATTGTATATTATATATTGTGAAAATTTTCTTTGGTTATTCGCGGAAGATTTAAGTAATTCGAACGAAAATACGAAGCCAAAATTTCAAGCAGCATTCACTGAATAAATTACCATCACGTAACAAAATCTTGAGTCAGAAATCCAGTACCAGTGAACTAAATTTAGTGGTTTATACTTAAAAACAAGCTTTAGTTACCACGATTCAACAGTTAAATCCACAATTCAGTGGATTCATATACGTTCCTCTTCTTCGGTTGATGAAGTCATTAGCTGATTCGAAGAAATGAGCTTCAGTTTTTAGAATGTACGCTCTTTTATCGCTTTTCATTCGACTGTGACGGGTAATCAAATTAAGCCTAGAAATTCACGATATAAGTTCATAACTAAAAAAAACGATGCCAAAATACAACTCTTTGTGTAATCAAATTCCGTTGCCTGGATTTCACGGTATGTGTATTTGAATTACGCTTTCACTAATAATAAAACACTATTCAGTTCACATCTCATTTCAGTATCCCTTTACGTCTTATGTGTATTTCGATGTCAGTTATTTGCAACTACTTCTCTTCGCAACATCCATGCATTTTGTCATTCAACACTGAGATATTTTTGCTTTTATAACTTAAAACAGTGTAATAGATGGAAAGTTGCATTACATAATAGGGCTGTGTAATGATAAAACTAACAGTGATAGTAAATTATTAGGCATTTCAGAATCTGAAATGGCAGTAGTGTAGAATCATGGTCTACTATGATATCAGCACCATTCTAAAAATAGACTTATTCATTAAACTTTACATTTTTCATGATGTAACTGCTTAATCTATAGGATCTTACGTGGAACTCACACCATTGTCTACACCAAATCGTACCATCGTCAAACTCATCAATACATGACGAAAAACACATTAAGACTAGAGATAGAACAATATATTTATTAAAAATTAAATTCATGAATCAACACTGAAGAATCAGCACGCCTGAAAGGCCGAGCTATGCCCGTCCGACGAATTTGAAACAATTCACTTCATTGTTCACATTTTCCCCACCGTTGAGTTTTCCTCCGCGTTAAATGTTAAACAAATACTTCCCTTATTGTCTCGTGTTCGGTTTTGATGATTGTGTGGTTACGGCTCAATGCCACTGCAGGAGTATTTTCAGCAATATCAGTGTGAGAAGCAGTAGTTCTAGATGCGATTTAGGTAATGTTAATGGACTTTCGTATCTTGACCAGTTGTAGATTTTGTGATTGTTATATGGTTAGTTTTAGTGGTTTTAGCCGTAGTACAGATAAATTGAATTTAGCTATTACTGACCAGCTTGTTGGAATATTGTAGCAGCATAAGTACTCATGATGGTAGTAGTATGGTTAACAGTTACGGGATAAGTAGTGGTATTAATTGTAATACTAACGTTAGGGGTGATCTCAGTACTATTATTGGTGATAATAATACAGGCAATATTTGAAACATTACCACTATTTGTCGTCGTAGTATTGGTTGTTGTTGTAACACTGTTGGTAACGTTAGCTTTACTTGTGTTGGTTGTTCTTCTAGATGTTACGGTCCTAAAAGTGGCATGAGTTGATGTATGGGTACTCGTGGTTCCAAAATAAGTGGCAGTTGTTTCTGTGGTTGTGTTATCAGTATTTGCAATGTTGATAAACGTATGTTTCGCACTAGTAAGGGTGAGGGTCTATAGGAGGACAATGTGGTCAAGGTCTATATGCGTCGTCTGATATTATGAGCATCTACATCACACACGCACAACATCCATAATTCGTTCACTTTCAATATCCAATGTAACTAGTGATTATAATCCCACTGTCAACTATCAGTTAACATCTATGATGTGTGGGTAGCGATTAAAATCTATGGTGATTTGAACTTGTTAAATTCAATAGTTTGGATATTTCCGGAACACAAATCAAGATGAAAATTGATATTAGAAAGTGACAAATTATGTTCAAATTTTCTCAATGACAATTTTTAGCCTCGTAACGTAAATCATACCGAACTGATTTTATCAAGCTCACATAGGTTATTCAAACGTCTGGACGGGCCAACTGACTCATTCTCCAAAAGCCTTATCTTGACCTCGTCACTTATTTTAAACAATCGAACGTGCGATAATTTCTTTTCCTATTCATCACGTTTCTTTTACGCAATTTTGGTCTGGCCACAAACAACCAGTTCCGTTTAGTGAAATCGAGCTTGGTAACACGCCATCTGCACTGTGTATCACTTCGTTTGGTTTCCTTCAGTTAATTTCTTCGGTTGCCTGTCTGGATCAATCAGTGTGTGAAACATACGCGTTCGAATTGCATCCACGTATTTGGCTCATTTTATTCCGTTATTGTCGAAAGTGAGTTAAGTTGATAAAAATACACATGGATTGTTGGCACGTTTATTGCAACGACAATCAGCATAGAATCTAACTGGAGTCAGTAATACAGCCACTAATAGGGATATGACTATGCCTACTATTTGATGACCAATTAGCGTTCAAGCGCGACATTGCAATTTCGTTCCTCGATTATGTTCGTAGTTTTCAGCGTGCCTTGTTCTATGAGACTGTCACCGGAAAACAATTCTCTGCATACAAGTGAAAGGAAGTGTATCACTCAATAGAAATTTCTGTTGGACGTAATTTATTTTGAAAAGCTTAATCTTTTCTTGACATTGTAGGTTGTATCATACGTTTGTCTGTTGTATTCATATTATGTTCAATCATTACGAAACCCCCTTCTGATCATACTAGCTAAGTAAACTAGAGGCTAGACAGGTATTTTTAAGACTTTTTGTGACATCTAGTTATCCTGTATTAGATCATGAATACTCACTGCTTAGAAGACTCACACTAAAATAAAAACAATAGTCGAACGGTTTTTGATTTTCATTGATCAACTGCTTAACTTTAAGACAGGATGTCAACTGTAATTGTTAATAAAAAGGAAGAACGTATTTGTATAATGTGAACTAATTATTAGTGTGCGACAATGACCTCGCACGCGCAATTCGAACCTAAGACCTCTCTGTCTCGTGCACAAACGCTTAGCCTGTAAACCGCTTAACTGATCAGCACCCAGCTGTGTATATGTCCAACTTCAAGCAATCCACGAAATTACACCACCGTTCAATGACTTCAGGTTTTCCTTGATGGATTAAGTTTAATTAACTCATTAATTCAAATAAAATTTACTAAATATTCCACAAACAGCTTCTCTTTCTGAATAGCGTCTAAATGCATATATATATATATTTTTTTCTTAATAAAATAAGAAAAGTTCTTTAATCCAACTGAATCAACTTGAAAGTTTATATTGATTACAGCAATATTTAACTCCAATACTAGAACTGACCATCACATTGGTTCTCTATCACTTTCACTCACATAGGGAAGTCTACTCAATAATAATCATAATAATATATTTGTAGATCCCACAATTGAACTATTTTTCTGGTTAGCGTATTTTTCTTAGCGAGTAAGTTTTCTACCTCATGCCCTACAAGCCTCCATTACCTGAACTTAGATCCGTCAGTAACTGAAGAGGAGCTAACGGTGGTGTTAGATATCATAATGAATGGAATAAAAAACGTAGATTTTCTAATGTTTCGCAATTTATAGTAGTCTCCTTCTTTAGAGAATATCCATTAAAGAAAAGAAGGAAAAGAATAAAAGAGAGAGAAAAAAGCAAAAAACGCACCTTCTTTGAAGGTCATTCTAAATTTATGTGAAGGTTACAAATGTGAAAAAATAAATCAAAATGATCAATGAAGTTCCGCTTTTAAATTTTTGCTTTTGTTGTTGTTTTTGAATAGACAGAGAAATAAAAAAGTGAATTTATTTTCAATAAAAAGAAAAACAATTTATTGTTTATTTGAATCTATTTATTGATTAATATTTAGTTGCTAATTAGATGAAATTTATTTGAGTTCTGAAGTGATAGATGAACACTGGAATTTAAATAGATCTATTTGATGAGCCTCAACTAGGACGATACGTGTGTCCTGAATTCCATTACCAGCTACTATTTATCGTTCCTTAGAATGCTTGTGAATTAAGTTATTATCAAGGCGATCCGTATAAGATGCACATATGTTATCAAGAGATATAAATTTAAAATTCAACTTTCTTCCATTGCACAAGCTGGTGGTTATTAGGACCTAGTAACTAAAAGGATAGCGCAATGTCGTTTGAAGAGAATGATACTGCTTGTGAGTCGCAGACTGAACATTAATTCTGAGATGCTGTTACATCCAGCTGACGAGTCTCAAATAAGACGAAACGCTCGTCCAACAGTATTCCACTACTAGCCACTATCCATCTATGCTTAAATATGTATTTAGCTTGGTAAAGTTTAATAGATAGTATTGAAGACAGAACTTTAGTGTGTTTGTCTCATCTGAGAAGTGATTACAATTTCCCGGGTGAACGGAAATTGTTCATTTCGTGCACATTGAATAAAATTACAAATGTTATCATGATTTTTGTTGATTTAAAGGGGGGACGAGTGTGATGTGCGATAAGGTCATTTCAAAAAATAACAATCAACCTATACCATTATACTTAACGTGTAAAAATTCATTAAATTCTCCTATTGAATATTTCATTGTGGTAAAGAATAGAAAAATGATGAATTGAGAAAATTTGAATCACATTTTTTCCTTCTTTTTTTCGATATTCTTTCTGTTTTTCTCTATTTCTTTCTTTTTTGTTCTTTCTTCTTTTATTTGGTTAGTTTTTTAATAAGTCGAATTGTTTAACCAATTGATTTTGTTTCTTTAATTTGAACTATTGATAACGATGGATGTCTCAATGAGAATAAATAATTGTAACTAATGGGAACTATTCACGATCTAATGCGATACAGATAACACTTATTATATCATTGTTGAGTAGTTAAACTATGTATATTCATGTTTCTCTATTTATCATCTTCATTTTGACTTATAGACAACTATTATGCGATTAACCTTTCTCGAGTGATGCTGAGTCTATGAATTACCATGTCCCACATTCGTAGCCACCTTTGGTTAGATCTTGTAAAATCGTTGTTTTTCTATTATGTGATTTCATGTGGTCTGTTTAGTTTGTTTATAAACCGAGTACTGGGTTAGAATCTCTAAGTGGATATCAAATCTGAGATGTAACCATATCCAACTAACCAGTCCCAAATAAGACAAAACGCATGTCCTGAATTCAAATGCTAGTCACTATTCATCTCTGCTTATAAAGTAGGTGACCTAAGGCAACATCGGGGCAGTGCGCACAACATGCATTATTACAGTCCTAAATAACAATTGGAGGAGATCGTGAATGTGCACCAATGAAGGATCCTATACTTGAACGAATCAGCCGTTCAGTGCTCCATTGTATTCAATGGTGGTCTAGGTAAGATGGACTCGTGAATTCAACAAATAAAACTAATAGAATCTCCACAAGCCTATATTCTCGTATTCATATTATTCTGCTTTGATTATGAATCTTATTTTATTCAAGTGAATTAGCCTTATTCAAATTAAATGTTGAATAATCTATGAATATCCATAGATCAATAGCTTGATGCTATTTCTTCACGACATATTGAAAATTTAGATTCACTGGACAGTCATTTCTTCTCAGTATAGGACTCATCAGCAATGCGAATCCACGATCTTACTTGTAAGATTCAAACGAACTACCTATAGGTTCCATGCGCGAGCGCTTAGTCACTGGACTAACGAAACGGCTGGCATCCAACTGTATTAAAGTCGATCTGTTATTCATTTTGTGTTATTCTCATAATCTGAAACAGATAACTTTAATTATACAAAGATGTCTTCGAGATGTTTAACTGAAGTTTATTTTATGTTTCGAAAATTGAAATTAGTTTGAAACAATGTTGCAAACGAAAAATTCATGAAGAAAAACTGCATTTCACGTTAAATTTGTGATATTTCTTTATTTGAACACCTAATAAATCATATTGCAGTGTGTGCTACTGATTTCGACAGATACAAGTAGTACGTATCTTCATTTGGAAGTAGCAATGTCTAGCGGATTGTACAAATTTAGTAGTTGGATTCTCAAGTCAACTAATGTCAGACCACCTTGAAAATCCTGAGGGCACTTGACGGCAGTTTCATCCCAGTATAAGACTCTTAAATATCATGGATGTACGATGTCGCACGCATGATTGTTTGCAATTGTGTAGATTTATGAAGAATTCAATTACAATTTGTGAATGTTTTTCATCATATTTATCTATAACAAATGATTAGATCAAATTATTTGCTTACGTACTTACTTAATTACTTACTTACGACTCTTACTCAGCTTGCAGGAGCATAAGCCGCACATGAACTTTCTCCATCTGTCTCTGTAATGAGCGATCCTTTCCAGATATCAGTAATCCGTTTCATATCTGCCTCTGTCTCCTGACGTTATATGTTCCTCTGCCTTCCTGTTTTCCGCTTTCCTTCAGGATTCCAAGTTAGCGCTTGTCTCGTGATGCAGTTTGATGCTTTCTGTAATATATGTCCTATTCATAGGGATCGCTTTTTCCTTATTTCTTCCTTCATATGAAAGGTGGTTTGTTTCCATCCACAGTAGACTGTTGCTGATGGTATTCGGCGATGTCTGTGGAGTATCTTGCGAAGACAACTATTCATAAATACTTGTACCTTCTTGATGATTGTTGTAGTAGTCCTCCAAGTTTCAGCTGCGTACGATTAACCTGTCTTGACGTTCTTTTTTAAGATTGCGACTTTGATTTTGCCTGAAACTTGCTTTGATTTCACATGTTCTTCAATTGTGTCAATCCTCGCCCTTACGTCTGCATCCGATTCTCCCTGTTTATCAATGATGCTTCACAGATACGTGAAGGATTCCACATATTGCAGAGTTTACCCATTAAATGTGATTGGGTTGGTGTTCTCAATGTTGTATTTGAGGATCTTGGTTTCTCCTTCGTGTATGTTGGGGCCAATTGATGCAGATCAAGTTGACTCAGTATAAATTTTTCAAAGTTTCATCTACTCTTTCAGTATGATACACATATTACATATCTTCAGCCTTCTTTTCGGATTTCTTTGTCATTGTGTAATGTGTGATTCGTATCTTTCATTTTACTGGTAGAAAATGTGACATGTCGAAATGGGTTTAAGCTATTTTCTATACGATTTACATTTGACTATTTGATAAGCTCATTTATTATCTCTTAGACAAACACAAAAAGTTACAGAACTCAATTCAAACGAAGCAAATGTATACATCAGTATAAGTTATATTGCTATCTGGGGCTGAAGGTAACATATGAGGCTGAAGGTTCGCTAGTGATATTGTGGATGGTTCGAGATCACTTTGATAAGTTTTTCTAATAGTTCATACGCACAATTGGTTTGTCAGTCAACAAATTTCATTATTATTGGTGGTTACTTATTAGCGATCTCAAGGTCCATTGTCATTAGGACATTGGTGAGAGCTTGACTGTCGTGTAAGTTACATCTTATCAACTTTTGATATCTGATTATCTTGTACTTGGACTGATCTTAAAATGAATAAGAACCTTAACTTCTAAGGTGAGTTTGAGCACAGGAAACAATAATGTTTTTAGATTTATGTTTAAATGAAACACAGCCTATGTATTTTTAGTGAAACGTTTTTATTGAATGATGATTGAATGAAGTATTTACATGGGCATATAGGTGTCTGAGGAATTTTCGAGGACTTCTGAATTATATATATATATATATATATATATATATATACGATCTCAAACAAAATTGTAAAAATTCTCTTGAATAGCTGAATAATATAGCAACATGAAATACAAAAAATAGTGCAACTTTCTGAACGCGACAAAATATGTGCACTTGAATTCATTAACTGCATCATTATCATCGGTTATGGAAATAAAATAGTAGTTGATTGTTGTTTTATTCTATAAGCATATGCATTAAGTACTCATCGTCATACAGCGTTTTCCGTGCTTGTGCGTTTTACTGGCATTGCTGACAAAAGTCTGGTTTCCGCATTTTTACTTTTCTCAACTCCTCCTTCTATGTAAGCTCTTTTTACTCTAACAGCAGCTATTTAATTTATTCATCAGACATTTAATCGTGATTATTCGACATAACACCAGAATATTATCAATAATTCAATCAATAAAATGATTTCTGATATTTTTGAAGCTCAGAAAAATATGAAACCCTGGAACTAGCAGTCATTTCTGTTGTTGGTACAGATTTGTTCCTAATATCTTAATAATCTAAATCAGGATGTGTTCTTTAAAACAAAAAATATATGACGCCTCTGTCGATTAAAGAAAATCAACGACCCAGAAAAATATATTTATCGATGTATTTCCAGATAATGTGGTCTTTCATGACGAACATTTTTGAAGAGACTACATGAATAATGCAAGAAGAAATAGTGTTACTAGTTAAAACCAAGAAATATAAGCTCAGAACATGAGTATAACTCAATAAGATAAATGGTTCATTACTAAAGCACATCATCACGTCATACAGAGCGAGTCTTAAAAACATTTGAAAACACTTCAAACTACTAAGGAGTAGAGATTTGTGTTGTATATTTGCACAAGTTACTGCCACTCATTTGAAGAGATCTGAAGTCTCGTTTTTAATGTCATCGTCATGATTTTTAAGTAATATGTCATTCACAACAACGAAGATTTATTGTTCGCAAGAAACTATCATAGGTAATCAATTATAATATCCGATATTTTGAAAAGAATATAAAGTGATGAATTTATTTTAATACCATCAATCAGTTAACTTTGGCTTATTGTTCTAGATATGAGCTATCCATTATCATAACTACGAATTGAACTTGAAAATGTCAGCATGAAATTCGAGGAATTAACATGCAATCCACTAAGCATGAATCAAGTAGCTTAGATTTGTAAATGTCAGATATCATTTATTGCTATTAGTGATATTAGTCTTACATCGGATAATGCTGAACTGTTTTCTCGGAAGCTGCAGTTCTTAAGAACTCAGAGAATTACTGCATTTTAAAGTAACTCAGTATTAAGCACATGAAGATCGAGATTCTACATAGTTTTTCCTCCAAACCATAACAAATTTCCTTAATATGATAATTTCACTCATATATTATTAGCATGTACATGTTTCAGAACGACTCTAAGCATAATTATCTTTGATCGTTTGGGTTAATTACTGATGTATGGTTAATCAGCACGTAGGTTGTTATGTCTTATTGTTAATAAATGGAATATTTTGTGTATTATCCTGAACTAATTGAATACCGATTACATGGATATATTAGAGTGAAGTGTCAAGCATCAATTACACTGAAATGCGTGTTATTCGATTCAGTTTGTCATTTAACCATGGGTAATATAGTGTGATCAAAATGTTAGTGGTTAGCTGATGTCCGTGCACGGCATTATACAATTGAATAAATCCAAATTGAATTCATCACTGCAAAATGAATTTGTGGGATCCATTGTGAGATAATTTATTCAACGATTCATCTAGAATCTAATAGGTGACTTCTTCATGTTTACACCTATTATGTTTATAAATGAACCTTTCAATCAAAACACATTTGAATGACATTAAAGTTGGATGAGACATTCTAAATCTTGAATACATTCGGAAGAGCGTTTGTTAGGAAAGGATAAAAAAATCAGGCAGCATGATGTTTTTAGACACACAGGACATTATATAAGCTGTGTAAAATCTTTCACATTGATGGCTAGTTAGGTGACCATATCAATAGGATATTTGCCCCACAGTGTTTGCACTAAGTAACTTAACACAACCAGACAAATCTGCTGTTTCATGTGAGACACAGTGACTTGAAGGAATAAAATGTTTGCCTATCAAACCGATTTATGATGTACAAAACAATTGCCTGAAATTATCAATAGGCACATGATCATTCGGCAAAATGCCACGAGAACAATTTCTTTCTTACAATTGTTCAGATGATTTGACATACATTCATGCTTGTTTGATTGAACGTCAATCATTATGTTGTTTAAAGATATCCATAATATTAAAAGACTAATTTATGATTGAAGAGTATTTTGCACGATAAATTCTCTATAGGTTTTACATTTCATATATCCAGCTTTATAATCCGAAACATGGACAGGATAGGGGCAAAATTAATCGTTTCAATGATGTGAAATCAAGATTGCCAAACAACTTACAAGAAAAAATGCTAACGTTTATATGACTCATATATAGAATGTGCATTTTCATGGCTAACCTTGATAGAACCTAACTCAAAGTAGCGATTGATTAAATGATGTATTATTGGAGGTATTCTGATGATACCTTCATCGTATGTAATAATCAACAACATGCAACAAATCTGCCGAAATTTTTAACCAAGCTCAACCAAATATCCATTTCACTATGGAATGTGAAAAACAAAACAACTCCGTTTTTCTCGATATCGCAATGAGACGAAGAAAGGATGGTACAGTTAAACACTCAGTTTATGAGAAACACACATGGAATGGGACTTATTTCATTTTCAACAGCTTTTGTCCAATGAATTACAAAAAGGCGTTTGTCAAAACACTGTTTCACAGAACAGAAAGAATATGTACTGCCGATACTCTAGAAGAGGGAGTTATGAATGTTAAAAAGTGTTTCAGGAATAATGGATACCTGTTGAAATTTATTGGGAAATATGCAGATCGTAAAGAAAAAAACCTAAAGAATTTACAGTAAAAGAGTTTTATTTCTATTCAACTCAAATTCAAAGGTGAATATGTCACAAGGTTAATCTATACGAGACTGAAAACTGCAATGACGAGAACGTATCCTGCAGCTAAATTTATTGTCCTGTCCAAAGCAACATGCTCATTGACACAATCAAAGGTAGACAGGTATCCCCCTCATGTTACCGACAACTGTGTATACAAATTAATTATGATAAGCAGTCGAGTGTATCAGTTCAGAATATCGGGTAACGATGTGTTTTTCTGTCACACTGAATAAAATAAAACGATCCACAGAACGTCATGTGGAGTTTATTATGATGATGATTGTTAACAGTTCGATATTGAATAACCATGAGAAATATCAACGAGCAGAATCTAAACTAATTGTTATCAACTTATTTTCTCATTTTAAAAGTAATCAATTTTTGTTTAATGAGAATTTTCTTCATCTTTGTGGTGTGTGTTTTTCAGTGTTTGGCAGTTATATGAGTGCATCATTTGGAAAGCTTCATTCCTTGTTATAATCAAAGTAAATTTTACGTTCACTATACAGCAGATAATATAAGATAACCTGGTAAATCAGATAAAATATGGTGATAAACAACAAAAAGTATAATTATTGACATTTCTACTATCAGAAAATGAGGTCAACATACAGACAGTTGGAAATCACACTCTCAGAAGATGTTCACTATTTATTTCACCAGTGTACTTTTTAGAAAAATATTTTTTATGCAAAGATGCAAAATTGATTTGAAGAACTGAAATAGATGTGGTGTTGATGTGTAATATTCAAACACATAGTCGCAATTGAACCGTGAAGATACGATTTTGAATGCGAACAGTTTCAAGTGGACGAACGAAGCACATGTTGCATTCCGATCAAACAGGACTTTGAAAGATGGCTGTCCAGCTGACTGAAGTGGATATGACGAAATACGAACAAGTGAAACAACGAACAATCAATGATATTCATCAAGGAACTTAAATCACGTATCAATATCCCCCTGATTATCACCAATTAGCTATGTCAATTTACTTAGTTGGTGAAACTCTCCAGAAGTGTTGTTTGATTTATATTCAGCTCATCATCATTTTTGTTTTCAATGCATATTTTTCTGATTCTTCAGGAAAGTGGTCGGATCAAATTTCTCTCCCTACTCAGTGCATTTAAATCTGCAATGTCCACGTTAATCCATTCCACTTTTTAACATGTTTGATTGTACTAGACAATTTTGAACGCCGCTCTATTTTATTAAAGTCTACTAATACTGCGAATCCGCATCTTTAGTTTTCAGTGGAAATTGAGCAAAGTTATGATGTCAGTAATTTGATATGTTCTAATGTACGTTCAAAGTTTTCTGTGTAATTCATATAACTTTCTTTTTGAATAAAGTTACTAACGGTGATCTGATCTGACTTTCATATAGTCGTCATTATTCAACTGTTTTGAATGACAATAATGAGCTGAAAACAAGTGAGCGACATAAAATCCGAATTGTTCTCGTGAACGCACTGTACAAACGTGACTGTATATCGATTATTCGACGTCAATTTCATGTTTTCATATCTTGGAGCGAAATCGTAGCATGATAAGTGATGAATATGACAGTGCAACACCTTTCTATTCCGCTCCAAGTTTATGTATGTAGGAACACTGCTGAGAATGAAAGCGCATCAGTCTAGGCCACATTGGCTATAGTAATTTGTGTGACTTGTATTTTTAGTGGTTACTTCGTACGCAACACAGAAAGCATTCAGACCCATCAATACTCCACATCGGAATAACATGATGCTATATTTAGTTTTTTTCAAATTATGGACACAAAATAATTCATCATTATTTGTGAACTGTGATTTACGTGAGATGTCCAGTAATCATATTTTAGTTTTTCAGTCTACTAAGACCGAATTCACTTTTCCGTTAGAGCAACTTAACTTTATTAATTAAGTTTAGTTTCTAATGTTGTGCATAAATACTTCTCTATTTTAAAATGACGATCACCACGACTATTTAAAATAAGATGGTAAATATTTTTTGCCTTTATTGGTAGTTTGTGTCATATCTACTCTAAGAGCAAAATAAACTACTTGTTATCAACTTAGTTTCTCTTTTGAAAAATAATCAATTTTTGTATAATGAGAATTTTATTCATCTTTCTGCTGTGTGTTTGTCATTGTTTGACAATCATATGAATGCATCATTACAAAGCGATTTTGCTTATCATAATCAAAGTAAATACCACTTTCACTATACCATTAAGAACACCAGATAAAATATGGTGATAAACAACAAAATCTTTGCAAAACAGTAAAGTCTTTATTTCACAAGCGCGTGAACGGATACTTGAGAACAGCGAAGAGGAATAAGTTACATGCAAACACTAACAAAATGCACAGTCAAATTGAGTAATTACAACATATTTAGTTGCAACAAAATGCAAAATATACAGGACGATATAAGGGAGACTGACAAATATGTTCTAGCCTAAATCCCACTTATCCTGAGAAAACTAGTTTGCTTCGCATAATTAGATACTGGTTAACGGCATAGAGAGCATAATGTATCATTGAAATTAATTTTGATGTTTACTAATTTATGAAACCACACACCAGTACCTTGTTCGACTACAGACTGTGATGCTTGGAGAAAACAACATTTTGATTACAGTGAAAATCCTTCTAAAGTAGAATAATACATCTCTACTGCACCAGGAGAAAACCTTATCACACATGTTCACTTGGCATTATCAAATCACAGTGATTTACTCGTATATTTTAATTCAGATGACTATTTCTACAAGCTCAAACGATATGTATGTAAATAATTCGTTGAGTTACTCAAACGTAGATTTGTTCTTTACTTTTGTGTTAACGAATGTACCAGTTTTCAGACACAATAATCACCGTTGAAATTACAAATCTGAGTTTGGTTCGAGAAATTGTTCTCAACCTTACACTATTCACTTTAAAAACAATGCATTGTCTCTCTTTTATTACAATATTTGGCGACCTCATCCTATGTAACTGAACACTATCCGTTCCAGTTCCCGACGATTGATACTAAATGTATTAACCCTTTTAATCCGAATACCTTTTAATTGCCAGTAGTAAAATGTTGTGGTCAAACATAATGGATGTGATATATTCATGTGAAATCGCCTTGCATAATTTTGATCGAAATAAAAGAGTAAATGTTGATATCCAATGAAAACAGTTTTTGTCAATCAAATCAAAACAATGGATCATTGTCAGTCTATTAATAGATCAATACAGGCAACAAAGTGTTTGTTCATAAACATATGAGCACATATTTTGAACCACAAGTTAAAATTATTCTCATGACATCCAAGAGAAATTTCATGAATAAGGGTCAGGAATTCCAAACAACGGTGGGTAGATGTCACCTCATTTTCTCATTAGTTAGAAGAATATTAAAAAAAGATCAGTTCATTTAACACTATGAACATATGATCTCATTAAATTTGATCATCTTAATGGTCACCTTGAATCATCTAATCACAATGAAACAACAAAACACTCCAGGAATCTATATAAACACAAAAGTTTTAGTAAATTTCATTTACTAATTTGAACGAGATGATGAGGTGAGTGTTGACTGGAATTGGGGAGTAAATGAGTGTGTTATGTGAACTGAAATAACGTTAGTTTCCTATCTGAATCATTTTAGATACAACTTTCCATATGATCTGTTGATACAGATTTATGTCGTCTTGAACTTACTTTCCGAAATGCACGACTGCAAAGAAATCTGTAAACTTCCGGATTGGAAGAACTATGCACAAGTAATTTTCGAAAATGAATCATATCTATATGTAAGTAATCAGTCAGATTCTAAAATATATATTAAGTCTCATCGTTATCATTACTCACAAAGAATAAGTCTTAATCAGCCTCAGCCAGTTGTCAATGGCAAATTCGTACCTTTATCTTTAGTTCAAGTGAGTTGATGACATTTTTGTAATGAAGATACTGATGCATATGTGTACATTATTTTAGTTGGTTGAAACAGAAAGACCGTTTAAATATTATAATGATCACGCTGACGAATATGGTATTTGGCCTCAGGGTAAGTCAATAATTTTCTTTGAACTATAATTGTCACTGAGTTTTATTGATCACAATTCTTTCCATGAATCAAAGTTGATCATGTTCTTTAGTAAAACAGCCTAATGCGTCTTGTGATAATCAAAGCTTCTTTGAATAACTTTTCTTGTTCTGATTGTCAACGATGTGACACCTCACTGAAAAGCAAACATAGTTCATGCAATTCGCCGAATTCTTTTATAAATTCCGAAATGATTTATTCATTCCATGTAAAATTTACAAAAAATTTGCATGTGTTCATTATATAAATACAGGTTATATAATTGTGTATAGAAACAAAAGCCAAATTGGGAAGATCACAAATTATATAATCAGCTTAACGTCATCTAAATGTGAGGTTTTAGAAGAGAGTGAGTTCTTATATTATTCAGTTGTAGTTTGTTTTATTTACCTTTCTCATGTTCATTTTGTGTGAATGGTATACTACTGACATGACAGTTCTTTTAAGATTAAGTGTATCAATCCGAACAAATGTGCAGGAATAAGCGAAGTTCTGAGTGAAGTCAGTTTAAACTAGTGAAGCTCAAAAACTATGAAATCATATTTGATGTCCTCCAATGGTTTTCTAGCACCTACTTGATTTAAAAAATTTTATTGTCTCTCAATCTCTGCCTGTTGACCGTCGAATATTCAACTCCATTTCTGTTATTATATTCATGTGACTATGAGCACTAGATGCAGACACCTTCTAAAACAGCTGAATTATGAACGATTATGAACCGTCCGCTAGCACAATATGTTTCATTCGGACTTCAGCACCGAGAACGTCACGTTTTCATACTTTTACTTCTGTCAGCTGTCTAAAAAAATGAAAAACAGAACTTGGAAAAATGAATTTGCTTAGCTTTTGTCAGATAGATACTAGGTGACTCTTACTCAGTGTTAAAATTTTGAGACAAATAATGCGAAAGTGAAATATTTTTCTGAGTAGACTGGATTGAAACGTTTATGCAGTCTTTGAAGTGACAAAATTCTCAGAAACCTCTTCATATGAGATGATTGAGCATTTCACCACACCACTTCATGAAAATCTCGGAACGAAGATGATAATTTGTATGCAAATATATGCCGTGTTACAACGTACATTTTTTGAAATAGATGGATAATCATTACACAGACATTTCATTATCTTTTTTTATTTTCATTAATTCAGAGGAACTCATCGCCGTCAAATATTCTCTTACAGGAAATTATAATGGTACACGTAAGTCAGCACATGTAAATTCCGCGAACTTAAATCTTCACTCAATGTGATCACTTACAGTCTAGGCCATTTCTCAGAAACTGAAAATGAAGCAAACTGTTACTTTTCTGAAAAATGAGTTTTGAACCACATATGAAATTCACTCACCATTTTATTACATTAATTTTGACTTGAAGCCCAGTTAACATTAGATGAAAAATACCAGATATGTCGAGTACAAAATTGATCACTACAGATAAATTATTCACAGTCTCACTTAGGCTGTTGAAGAACCAATATGGAGATTCATTTTCGATGAAACTTGACAGGAGTTCTGTGTTTCTAAACAAATGAATCATGTTATATGTTCGTCACAAAGCCATCCCTGTGCCCAACATATTCATCTACACATCCATTCATGGCATTACACATTGGCAACACACATTCAAATCTACTAGATTCTCATCTACAACAGACAAACATTGTGTTCGGTCTTAGTCAATCGATTATTGCAATAGTTATACAGATTCATATACAAAGCATTTGACACTAGTCCCATTCACATGACGTTCACTTCAATGTATCGATCGCAGATCCAACTGAAGAAAGCATTCGACAAAACTTACCACATAGTGAGTGAGCATATACTGTGATGCACCTGTCTTTCAAATTCTAAATATCATTAGTCTTTTAATTGTAGAGTTTACAGTCAAGTTAACAAATCTGATATATGCGAATGGGAAGATATCCTTCTATTATGAGGACGTAAGTTACAAAAATCCGATGGAAATATAACTTTGTTTTAAGTACTTGTGATCATTCTACAATTTCATGTTTATTGACACTGTCGAATGTATTAAGCTATAACGAACACGATAGCAAGAGATCAACATTTTGTGATATGTCATCAGACTATTTGACCATGCCATTACTCCGTCAATGACACAAATCATTCTAGCACTTGTTTAAAACAGTTAATAATTAGAAGTGAATTGCTATCAACTTTAACAAAGATGTCTTCATGCCACATAGTACGAACCAGTGTATATCAGTATAATCTATGTAAGGATTC
This sequence comes from Schistosoma spindalis, assembly GCA_946903255.1. Classification (NCBI taxonomy): domain Eukaryota; kingdom Metazoa; phylum Platyhelminthes; class Trematoda; order Strigeidida; family Schistosomatidae; genus Schistosoma; species Schistosoma spindalis. The sequence goes on along the minus strand of OX336424.1, from coordinate 45,978,501 downwards.
GTATTCTGTCAGACTATATTTCATCATCAAATGATCGGCTGTTCGGAACTTTGAATGTTTAATATACTGGAGGCAGCTTCCTTGAAGTTACCTGCAATCACAGTTCAATAAAACTGACGTGGATTTTATTTTCACTGTGTGTTACCAAGTTTCATGGTAGACAGATAAGACATCAAACTTGGCTGAAGATGACAACTATCGTCATTCGGAATGCGCATGTACATCAAATGAAGCACACTTCGAAAGAAAACGAGAATATCAGTATAGGTCATTTAAGTGTGGTTAAGTTAATTTAAACCAAGACCTAGTTCTTCAATGCTCAATCGATTTTGATATATGAAGTTGTGTGTTGACAAATCTTCACTTTGTTTTTTTCAGGTTCCTATGAAAATAAGCGAAAATGAGCCGATGTTCGGAATCAAAAAATACCTTCAATGTAAATCAAGTAAGAAACTTCTCGACGAATGATGTTAATAGTTTGACGTACGGTGATATACGTAGTCAATCACCTGTTTGATGAGGCTCATATTACCGACTATCTCGAGTAACGTAATAAGGTTGTATGCATTCTTTTATTGCAAAAGTGTGGATGAATAATTAAAGGCGTCTCAGATTTATGGAGATCGACCGATAGAACTATGCAGGGATATACGAATGACGAAATTAGGCAGACAAAATATTGACTTATTTTCTATTCAATCTTTCATACTAAGACAATCACAATTGCTTTCCTCATTCATATCGTCGCTTAATACACAAAGAAGTGTGTTTTAAGTAAGAAGGAGATGAATGAGTGGCACCTGAATCTTATATTTTTTCACACAATCCTAAGTACCATGTATTTTTTTAAGATGAAGCAGAGCTTTAACACGAGCATTGACTGATAGCGAATAGGCGGAATACAGTGTTTAATGACGGCATATGAGATGATGCAGCAAATGTTTGGTCAGGTGATATATATTGGATGGTTCTCGGCTTTAGTTCAACAGTAAACATCAACCTCGCGATGCAGGATTATCCGGCTGAGACGTTTTAAAAAAGAAGGAACGCTAATCAGCATTCGTTTTTGATTTTTTGCTCCCATGTTGTTTAATTGTAAGTTCAAATGTGAAAAAAAACGTTCAAAGAGCTGAACGTCAATGTTGGAATAGTTAGATTATCACAATCGCATCCGCCGTGAGACTGTTTTAAGTTTCTTATTTTGACTGCTCCTTAATTGATGTAGACAACTTGTCGTACTTAAAAAAGAAATCCTAATTTTAAAAGTATTTTTCTGTTCAATTTTTCACACAAGGGTATAATGAATATGAGATATCTTTTCCTGTAGAGTGGATCAAAAGTGGCACGTTGGTGGAGTATGAAGTCATTGGAAGTATGTTAAACTTTATTTTATCATCATTTACTATTTATACTTTTGTATCTATCCTTTTAATTTCGACCAGTTGAAAATTTCATTTTTAACTGCAGTCAGCTATTAGATGATATCCAGGTATCCGTATCAAATGACTTTTCACATACCAATTGTAGCTACACGTCGATTTATTTTTAAATATCCAAAATGATATAGTATCCATTTCGGACGAAAAATCAAGTATTCACTTTGGTAAACTTGGCTTGTAAACAAAATCGCAAAACGATAGATCAAATGATAATAATCTCGAAATTGTTTAAGTGATAGTTTTTTGATTGTGCATTGACCAGGCAGCTTTTAATTTTTTTATTTGGTACATGTGATGTCAAATTTTTCTAAGGCATTGAAATTACAAGATCACTTCATGTGATTGTGACTAACTTGATAACGAGTGCCTAATTTCTGAAATATCTGTTTCGTCATACATATTCGATATAATGAAGATTAAGTATTGCGAGGTATTCAAACTACAATTCATCATAGACAACCTCAGAATTGATGACGTATTTCACAATATGAAAATGAGATCTTTGTCATCAATGTGGACGTGAAACAGATTTCAGTTCATCAAGCGCTAGGCTACTGAAATAACATTTTGAACACTGAGAGAATCATTCCATTGCATTTCAAATCGTCTTTAAAATCTAGGAATGAAATATTAGCTTTATCACCGATAATTTTTCGTTAATTCATTTTCTGTTACATTAACAAAGAGCACACAGACCAAAATGCCGCCACACATTTTGATAGGTTTTATCATAGTTGGTCCAATGAAATGTTCTCAAGAAGGATCTCATTGATGATTGAAGAAATAATGTCTATTTTTACCTATTAATCGACTGATTTACCATAAATGAAATGAATATTTAGTTTAAGAACACCTGAATTTCTAGAAGTGATTTCATGAAAGAAACTGTGAACAGATTAAAGATAAAATGCAGCACACTTAGTTAAATTCAGTGAAAGCATCGTGTGAACATGTTCGAATGCAAACAGTCAAAGAAATCTGTCAAGTTTTCCAGTCGGAATATATCGTTCGTACTTGACATTCAAACTTGTTTGGATCAATCCCAACGTGTATTTGTGAAACATGATTTAAACTGAAAGGATACTGAATATTGCACTGTGCATTGTAAATACAATTCTCCAGAACACTGAAATAACCATCATGTCATTGAGTTATATTTGCATTTCTAACTGTTGTCTCACGTCATCTGCTTGAGATGAAGCATTTCGTGAATCGAATTATGTGTTTATTTGTGTAGTTCGTTTCGAAAGTTCGGGACATTTCTTAGAACGTCATGATTTTAAAGACTATAATTTGCGACTAGCTCCACTTATAAACTAAACATTTCCTTGATTGCTGACAGAGTTACTGTAACGACCGAACTACCAGTATTCGGGCTGAACGCAGGACTGACGAACCAAATTGTATTCGAATATGTCAGGCTAAGATCTTCCGTATAGCATGCCAAGCGTTTTTGAGAAACCCGTATTAAATTATATCAAAACACAAATTCTGTGCTCAATTTATGCGGTTCTAATTTAAGAAATAGAACAAATTATATCAAAAATACAAAATGCCTCAAACGGTACAGCCTGTGCCATACAGTCAGAAGTTTATCTAACGCAAAGTTGTGCGCTAAAAAATAAAAGAAACAGTCAACACCAAAGGATTTGATACCTGAGAATCAACAAATATATTCCCAACAAACGGGATCAAAATATCTATCTGCAGGGATACCAGAAATCCTCCCAAGCAGACAGTCAAAGGCTTAACAGTCACATTTAATGACGCCGTGACCTTGAGCTTAGTCAAACACGACCTCACTGTCACTAGTCCGGCAATATGCAATAAAATCAAGTAACAAAGGGATACGTTTTCAATCAAAATAACATAATAAAAGCTGAAACGAGATATGAACAAAGGTTGAAATATATAACAGGAAGAAGAAACAAATGAATGAAAACACTGTTCAACAAAAAAACTGTGTAGAGATTTTCATCGTTCTTTTTCCCTTTACAATAAGTGTACTTTTTTCTTTGGACAACCGAGTGGAACATGGATCGTACGTGAATATGAGGGTTGGATACCAGTACAAAATCACACTGAAAGGTGATAATCACCTACCTAAACATCATTGTTCCTGAATAATTTAACAAGCTTAGCATTCTAGTCATACATAAAAAGTCGAAGAGGAAATTACATATTACATATTCATTTACACATATACTCAACTTAACATATATGTAGGTACATCACCATGACAGTTATAATTATTGCGTGATATAGATTCATTGACAACAACAATAAAAGAAAAGAGAAAAAACATTCTACTGGCATAAACCACATGGTGATTAATTTCATCCTGTCATTCGAATGCATCATTACTACTAATTTCATTACTTTATTCTGTATATATTTTGTTGCTATAACAACAACAACAACTTTAAACAGAAAATGTTTTCAATTCTTACATTATTTTCTACCTAAAATCGATTAATGTATTCTCCCTTTTAAATTTAGTTTACATGCTAGAAATATGGATTCTGATCCCATCCTCGCTCCCATTCCAACCCTTTTCGTACTTTTTGCTTTATTCCATGTTCATCCATACTTGTATGATAACATTGTTGCTTGGGGATTGAATATGAATAAATTTGAGATGTAAAAATGTTTGAGTACAGACTTTCTGACTTCTCAATCTTTAGAATCAGGTTCTCTCAAACTTTAAACCACGAGCATACAATCACTGACAGTAAAGTCTTACTCGCAGCATTACTGTTGTCTAAGAAATTGAGAAGGCGGAAAACGAACTCAAGAATGGAAACGTTAGCTCTCCTTCAACCAATGCTCTCACATTGCCAAGTATGTACAGTCATTGCCAGAGAAATCCTAATGACTAAGTTCTCGCAGCATTACTGTTGTTTACAAAGTTGAGAGGATGTTAAGCGAATCTCCGGTGCTTTAACCAGGTTGCCGGTTACAGAGGATGTACTCAAGGAAGTTGGAAATCTATGATTTCAAACGAATGATGGACTCCAGTATCCTAAAGGAACAAATAACGTATTAACCGATTGTTCGTCACCGGCTAACATGCAACTGCATCTTGTAACCTTGCTCACTCACACGCGCACACTGGTTCGCTTACTCACTTATTCACACACTCATTCACTCACTTCATCAATCAGTACAATATGTGATATTCTTTTACTTCATTACGGGATAAGATAAATTGATAAAAAAATAAATTGAGAAAATTTCTCTCGCATTTCTTTTTTTATTTTTTATCTTTGAATTGCTTATTTTAAAATAAGTTGAATAGTTTTATTAATTGATTTTGTTTTTTTTTTATTTGAATTATTGATATAGAAGGATTTCTCAATGAGAATAGTAACTTATGGGATCTATTTATGATCTAATACGATACAGATATTACTTATTGTATCGTTTATATGTAGTTAAACTATGCACATTCATGTTCATCTAATTATTAGCTTCATTTTGGCTTACGGAACAATATTATGCGGTTAACCTATCTTGTGTGATGCTCTGTCTATGAATTACTATGTCCCACATTCACAGCCACTTTGGTTAGATGTTTAAAATCGTTGTTTTCCTATTATGTGGCCTGATATGATCTGTTAAGTTTGTTTATGAACCGAGTACTGGGTAAGGGTCCCAGAGTGTACATCGACTCAGGGATGTAAGTGTATACGGCTAACCAGTCCCGAATAAGACAAAACGCATGACCTGAATTCCACTTCTTGCCACTATCCATTTTTGTTTATAAAGTAAGTGACCTAAGGCAATATTGGGACAGTCCGCACAACATGCACAATTACAGTTCTAAATAATGATGGGAAGAGATCATGTATGTAAACTAATGAAAAGTATCAAACTGGAACGAATCACCCGTTTAGTGCTACTAGGTTTTTGATGCCATTCGGTCAGCCTATATGGAAAATCTTGCGACGTCAACTATTAATGAATACTTGTACCTTCTTGATGGTGGTTATTGTAGTCCTCCAAGTTTCAGCTGTGTACAGTAGGACTGTCTTGACGTTCGTATTGTAGATTGTGACTTTGATATTGCTTGACAATTGCTTTTAGTTCCGCATGTTATTCAATTGTAGGAATGGGGCCATTCCCTTGATAATACCTCCCTTTACATCTACATCCAATCCTTCATGTTCATCGATGATGCTTCCCAGGTACGTGAAGTGTTTCTTATCTTGCAGAGTTTAACCACTAAGTGTGATTATGGTGGTGCTGTCTGTGTTGCATTTGAAGATCTTAGTTTCTCCTTTCTTTATGTTCAGGCCCACTGATGACGATCAAATTGATTCAATAAAAATTTTCTCAAGTCTCATCTCCCCTTTCAGTGTGATACACATATTACCTATATTCAGCTTTCATTTCGAATTTATTTATCACTGTGTATTATGTGTGTAGTATCTTGTTTAACTGATCTCTCATTTTTCTGGTAGAAAATGGGACATATTAGGTCAAAATGCACTAATGCCTGTTTCTATGTTGTTTATATTTGACTAATTGACTAACTAAACTATTATCGCCAAGACAAATATGAAAAGTTACAGTACGCAATTCAAATTAAGCACATGTATGCATCAGTGTAAGTTGTATTGCATTGTGGAGCTGAACTCCAAACATGAGACTGGATGTTCGCTATTGATATTGTGGATGGTTCGGAAATACTTGGAGAGATTTTTCTGACTGCTCGTACAAAAAATTAATTTGTTGGTTAACGGTTCACTTGAAACCATCATATGATTCAATATGACTGGCTAAGGCTCAGAATATGAGTACAACTCAAAAAGATAAATGGTTCATTTCTATAGTACTTCATTTGTCATACAAAACGAGTTTTAAAAACATTTCAAAACACTTCAAACTACTAAGGAGTACAGAGTTATGTGGTGTATTTCCACAGGCTAATGCCACTCATTTGAAGAAATCTGCAATCTCGTTTTTTTAATGTCTCCATCATGATTTCTAAACAATTTGTCATTCACAGTCACGAAGAAAACTTATTGTTTATAAGAAACTATCGCCGGTAATCAATAATAATGTCCGATATTTCGAAAATAAAATAGAGCGGTGAATTTATTTTGATACCACTAGTTGGCTTATTGTTCGACATATGGGCTATCCATCATCACACCCTATTTTCATGGACATTGTATACTAAATGTAGGTGACTGGAATGTAGACCATCAAAGAAAACCTGGAAGCACTGGACTAACGTTACCTCTTATTTTGGAACCCCTCAGCAGTGCGCATCCACGAGATCAACCCTTGACATTACTAAAATATTCACAAAAGTCACTTTGATATCAATTAACATATGCTCAACAGTGACTGGCTTCAAATGGTATTTCTTGTAATTCTAGTGAAATGAAGTGACCAGTAGAGTTCAACGGCTCTGTCATAGAGACAGTAACTCACAGAAGCAAGGGTAAACATGCCGCTCAATCTCGTGAATTAGTTGAAGTTATACACTAACTGTGGTAGATGCTTGCCGGCTCACAGGTCTGGTTGTTAAGCGCTCGAGACTGGTAGTTCTTCGGTTTGAATTTCGCGAGACTTGCATAGTGTTTACAGAAACGTGTCGGCGAGATAATGATAAGTATTTGGTGAAATTCGAGGTCGACTGGAATTTTCCCCATGTACGTATAAAAAGACATTTTCATGTGATCATGATTTATTGTGCAAGTTGTTGATGTTGATTTTTAACATCATGGAACAGCAAAACATTGGAAAGCTGTTTTGTACAATGAAAATGTTGCATAGCAATTCCCTTATACAACACATCTATGGGTTGAACCTGAAAATTTCAGCATTAAAGTTGATGAATTAACATGCAGTTCAACGACCATGAGTCGAATAGCTCGTATTTGTAAATCTCAGATATCATTTATTGCTATTGATGATATAAGTCTAACATTGAAAGTTGCTGAACTGCTTTCTCGGTAACTGCGCTTCAGTAGGACTCACTATTAGGCAAACGATGATTGAAATTCCATGTAGGTTCTCTACCAAACTGCAACAAATTTTCTTACTGTGATAATTTAACTCATTCATCATTAGTAAGTGCAGGTTCCAGAACGACTCTTAGTATAATTATCATTGATTGTTTAGTTTAACTAATGATATATGTACCATTGTTTATCTTATTGTTAAGAAATTGAACATTTTGTGTATTGTCCTGAACTAATAGTAAACTGATTACATGGATATATGAGTGAAGTGTCAAGAACCTATTAAATTAAATTGCATGTTATTCGATTCAATTTGTCATTTACGTATGGGTATTATATTGGGATCAAAATGCTACTGGGTAGCTGATGTCCATTTACGTTATCACACAATGAATCATTCATAATTAAAATTTTCATTGCAAATTATATTTGTGTGTCAAACGATCTAATCAGCGTGGGTGATAGAAAACTAGGTTCATTGATATCGAAACCTATAAGTGAAACGGGACACAGAATCGATAATAATACAACTTTTAAAACGTTGTGTAGAAATTTTCAAGGACGAATTCTTAAGTTTATTGAAGCCTTGACAATTCGTAAATTTAAAACCCCCTGATGTGTTTAGCATCATACCATTCTTAGTTACTTCATTACATAATCATCCAATGTGTTTGCTTTAATTCGGTGAGTTCAAATCACTATTTTAATGTTCTTAAACCTTCCTTCCCAGACTTCATTTATTCGAAACAAAATTATATGACCTCATTAACTTAATCGAATGCTTTGCTACATCATGAAACATACACTGATCGTTAATAATCCTCTTTAGTATAATAATGTCATTAACAGCAATAAATCAGATGAGAACCTAACGAAATAAAATGAATTCATATTATTCAGCACCAATCTTTGTTCTTGCTCTTTTTAGGAATTATTCTTCTAATGTTTAATCATGGAGAAATTCATCTGGAATGTGCGGCAAAGTTTGCACGAATTTCAGCAACAGATGACATTTCAAAATGCATTCCATCCGTCGTCAAATTCAATCGCCTCCACCCATCGACGTATTCCAACTTCAATGAACATTCAACACAAACACACATCTGGTAAACAGTTGAGTGTATCAATCCAGAATATTGGGTAACGACGAGTTTCTCAGTCACATTGATTGAAATAAAACGATACACAGAACGTGATGTGGAGTTTTATATGATGATGACTGTGTACAGCATGACATTGAACAACCATGGGAGATGTCAACTGGTGGACTCTAAAAATATTTATATTATTGAAAAGAGTTTCACAGATTCACATGCTAGAGAATTCTGTAAGACTACTATCATCACAACTATATGTTTATTGGTAGCTGGTGCAACATCTACTCTAAGAGGTCGATTCACCAATTGTTATTACCTTATTTTTCTCTTTGGAAAATAATCAATTTTTTTACAATGAGATATTTATTCATCTTTCTGCTCTGTGTTTGTCAGTGTTTGACGTACAGATGAGTGCATCATTTAGAAAGCGACATCAGGATAACATGAAGCTGTATTTAGTTTTTCAAATCATGGACACAAAATAATTTATCATTATTTTTGAACTGCGATTTTTGTGAGATGTCCAGTAATGATATTTTACATTTTCAGTCTACCGAGACCAAATTCACTTTACCGCTTAAGCAACTTGACGTCAATGATTTAGTTGGGTTGCCAATAATGAGCATAAATGCTTTTATATTTGAAAATGATGAAGAATAATGTTGTCTAATTTCAGTGCACACAACAACTGTTAAGGATGTCGCAATAAATCTTGTGTTCGAAATTTGCATGCGGCATCGTGAATACACACAGCTGAGCAGTCCTATTCCAGAACGAATCTGCCGTCTAGTGTTTTCAGGTTCTCAATGATAGTACAACGTTCACTGACTCGTGATATCAGCAAAAATCTCAACCATCTGCTCAAGACTATACTAATAGATCTGAAGCGTTTTGTTCATATTTTAATTTGCTGTTTCTTTTGATACCTCATATAATTTGAATAGATGATCATAGTTTCTAGATGGAGGTTGCAAAGTATACACAGTCTAGATGGACGGATCAAAGATAACATATTGGGAGAGGACAATTTACACTTTGAGAGAAATGTCGTACATAAATTTCAGCGCTTTCCGATCAAATCTCACATTATTGAGAAAATAATTCCATACTTGAATTCCAATAAGTCAAAATGCAAATGTCAACTAATAATCAAATCTTTCGTAGTTGGTATAATGCATGTCTATGCTAAAAGCTGGCTTATGTAACTCTTCATATTAATATTTGGAATGGATCACTTTCCACAGACTGGAACAGAAATCTGTTTACAGTAGCCAAAACAGTTAAAAAGAAGCTATCTTGACGAAATTCTCTTCAGTTTCCACAGTTATATTATCCAAAAAATTCATCCGAAAGGCGATCGGATTTACGGCACAATGCATCTTTTAAAAATGATAAGATGTGACTTATAATGATGTTACGCACTCATTGAGCGTGTTGGAATAATGATGAGAAATGAAAGTAGAATAGATAGAGTGAGAAGTCATACAAATTGTGAAATTATATGAATGAGGTAGAGACTGGTAAACAGTGATGAATGCTGATCAAACTTCCTATCACGTTTCTTGTGATTCAGCAGTAATTTGAAATCCAAGGTGGAGAGTCACATGATCAATAATCGAATTTTGTCTACATACCACACGTTAGTATCACTCGCTACTAAATCCAAAAGCCCGTCATCGTAAAACGAGCAGATTACCCTCTCTTTTTTGATGCAGAGCTCGGCATCTTGATTCGAATAGATTTTGATTCAGCCGGCTAAATGAATTCTTAACTGACGGATAAAGACAGATTGCTGTTAACATCAGTGTGATGTGTACAAACAAAAGATCAACAGGATCGAAATGAAAGGGGAGGAATAGTAAACTGAAATCAAACAAGACATTACCTGGAATAAAGGAACAATGAGTCATGTGAGAGACGATTTGAAGCTGCGCAAATGATGTGATAGAATTATGATCTTTATATTCCATTAAACCACTGTGTAAATTTGCGTGAAACAATAAATCGGTCTTTCCTAGCTCGTTGATATACAGCTATAAATAAGGAAAAGAGTTTATTCGTCGAGAAATGCTTTGTAGATAACAAATGCTATTCAGATTCTACAATCTTGATGTCGAAATGACTCATTCGAATAGTGGTCAGATTTAAGACAGAATGTGTAGTACACATGTAGTACATGTTGTACATAATGTTTGTACGCATTTCACTACCCCCGCATAACCTAGTATGGGCGAGAGTGGAGAGGTTCGCCCTCTCTCTCGAAATACTCCCACACGGCCACGCATATACAGCCTCTGCCAGAGAAGTCCTGCTTACTGCTTTTTTGTGGAGGAGTGTTATTTACGAAACTGAGAGGACAAAAAGCGAATGTCCGGCGCCACAACTTGATACCAAATCAGTAGTGCACATGGGCTTCTAATATTATTTACTACGTTACGTATTCACTTTATTTTATTCCCACTCTGTGTATCCTTATTTTTCGACACATACAGCAGCTCGCCTATGGTAAAATTCGGCTCTACCTAAACAAGCTGGAGTCACTGCCTGGTTGAAAATTGTATGTTACCACCAAATACGAATACTGAAGCAGTTTTTCTGAAACCACGAGCACCATTCAAACTGGCTGCCTTCAACGTTTGCACACTTATGCAGGTCGAACAACAGATAAGGCTGATTAAGTCATTGGAAAGTCCTAATATGGACGTTTGTTGTCTATCCGTGACCCGAATTTAAGACTTCGGCGAAGTACTACAAATTCGCTCTCCATCTGTTGTTTTAAAAAGCTTGTTTTACATGCGTTTGTCTGGGGTCCTGTGACATATTGGTCTGGTCTTGCTGGCGTTGTTGTCGCAATAAACGCTAGAGCTGTGGCAGCACTAATCGATTGGATCCTCAATAACACTCGGTTATGTGCTGTTAGATTAGGAAGTACCATCAAAAACGAAGAATTCGGCGTGAAAAACTGTGTCTTTTCGTCATCTGCGCCTATGTCCCGGCAGATTGCAGCCCGGATGCAATCAAGGATGACTTCTATCACCAGTTGACTGTTCGTCTCCAGATAGTGCCCTGGACAGATATTGTTGTACTAGCCAGAGACTTGAATGCTCAGGTCGGGCGTTTAGGCACAGAAGAGAGTCGTTTAGGTGGCCGATGGTGACTTGTTGGTCGCAGGAAAGATAACGGGGACTATCTTCTGCAACTATGCACAGACCACAACCTGTTTCTAGCTAGCACTAACTTTCGGCACAGTCATCGCCGATGTGCCACCTGGCCTCCTGTCTCTGCATCTCAAGCCTGTACTGAGATTGATCACATCGCGATCAACTTCCGCCAACAAAGTGACCTTCACCAAAGGATTGATGTTAGTAAGCTGGTTGCAGCTTCTGTTGGTAAGAAGTATCGAACCGAGCTAGCTTCCAGGTTAGCTAACATTCCGTCGAAAAGTATAGATGAGCATTAGTTGCAATTGCATGATGCCATGAAAATTGCGGGTGCAATCTGTTGTGAGTTCGCCAAACGTCCCGCTTACATGCATTGGGTTTGTTCTGGTTTCTTACAAATCAGTGAACTTCGTCGATTTACTCCGGTTGACCGTGAGTTTGACCACAAACTAAGGATGTTACGTATTGAAATCGGGCAAAGCTTGCGTAACGACCGTGAAGCCTGGTGGTCGGAGCGTGCTAGTGAGCCGGAAGCAGCAGCTGCATCTGGTAATTACCGGAAGCTCTTCCAACTCATCCGAGCCACTGACAGTAAGAAGTCTGGTGTGAGAGAGCATGGCGGAACGACAATCACTGACATCCATGGACGTCTTGGACGATGGGTAGGATTTTTCGAAGGGTGGTTCAACTGGCCCGCTGCTTCGTCAACATTGATCAGACTGTAATGCCCTCGATGACCGGTGATAACTGATCCACCAAATGAGGCAGTAGTCCACAAGGAACTACAAATGTTGATGCGCTACGAATTATCGAGCACAGGTGACTCCTTCTAAAGATGGTGTTGACTATCTGACTAAGAGACTGACGACGTATTTTACGGAGGTTTGAGAGCTAGAGAGTGTACTGACGTCATGGAATGATTCGATAGTTGTCCCTATCTTTGAAAAGGTTCACGTTGTTCCTGTAACGACTATCGGGGGATAAATCTACTTCCGATTGTGTTCAAGCTATCGGCTTCCGTCATACTTTGCAAGTTGTTGAAAACCCGAGAAGGATTGACTCACGAGGAGCAGGCTGGTATTCGTTCTGATCGAGGATGTATTATTCATATCTTCACCCTACGTAAAATGTTAGAACACCGCCATACTTATCAAAGGTCAACAATCGTAGTGTTTCTTGACATCAGGGCTGCCTTCGATTCGTTGGATAGAACTGTTCTCTGGGAGTGCCTATTGAAGAAGGGTGTGCCTGAGAAGTTTATTAACATCCTAAAAGCCCTATACACAAACACCTCAGACAGAGTGAAGGCATACAACCACCTTTCTCCACTATTACTTTCAAGCAGTGGAGTTAGGCAGGGTTGCTTAATCTCACCATTCCTCTTCAATTTTGCCGTCGATGACATTCTGTAAACAGCTCTGATGGATGTAAGTAATAGTGGTGTGGATCTGTTGCCTGGAGAAAGACTTCTTGACATTGAGTATGCGGATGGTATTGTCTTACTGTGCGAGAGTGTTCAAGCCATGCAATCCGCACTTGATCAGTCGGCAATCAATGTCCGTAGGTATGGTAAGTGCTTCGCGCCTTCGAAGTGCAAAGTTCTTCTACAAGACTGGCAGGATTCTAATCCTGTACTCACTCTGGACGGTGAGCAGATAGAAGTGGTCCAGAAGTTCGTGTATCTAGGTAGCTGCATAAGTGCTGGTGGTGGCGTGAGTGAAGAGATCAATGCACGTATAGTGAAAACCAGAGCGACCCATGTCAATCCGAGCCATATTTGACGCCCTCGTGATGTTAGTCTGACTGTAAAAGTTTGGGTCTACAATGCGTCGGTGAAATTAGTTTTGCTCTATGCGTGTGAAACCTGGCATGTCCGAGTTGAGGATGTTAGACAACTCTCTGTGTTCGATCACCGCTGTCTCCGAAGAATTGCTGACATCCAGTGGCAACAGCATGTTTGGATCGGCATCTTGTTTTCGGGCACAGAGACGATGATGCAATTGCTGTCACCATCTTGAAACACCGACTTGATGGCTTTGACATGTTATACGAATGTCGTCCTAGAGAATACCTCCTCCTGCGTTATTTGCTGACTCTGGGACTGGTTTGAAAAAGCGGAGAGGTAGTTACCATATGGCATGGTGTCTTCGTATGAACGAAAGCTGCAATGGGCTGGCTTGTGTTGGTCCCTAACGACTCGTCGACTGGGGTCCGAGAGATGGTGTAACACAGTGGCTAGAAACGTTATCAGGTATGACTTAGAATATAAGCCAGTGGCGACCCTTGCTGTAAACTTCTTTACTTTCTTCATAAAAAGCGGTTGTTTCTTCCTTAACCAAAAGATTTTTTCTGATTGTACATTTGTGTTTCCCCCATTATTACAAATATTACACTACCTTACATTAATCTGGTCGTTATTGTTCTCTTTCTTTTATAATTCTTTACGCTCATTACATTTTTTTCCTTCTCTTTAAATTCCCATTCTTTTGTGTGGCGCATATATATTTGTTGCCCCATTTTACCAATGTTTATCTGTTCAAATAACTAAATAAATAAATTAATTAAATGCACATTCCATTTGAGACTGTTGTTGCTCACTACGTATGTCTGTCAACATTCATAATCAGCACACATCATTTTTCTGAATATTATGCAACGAAATTGAATATAAACAGTCCATCGAATAATATTAAAGCAGCTTACAAAGTAATCATTTGAAAGTGTTTTAGTTAAAAACTGCCATAGACAGACAGCAGAAACAACGTGCAGATGATGTCTTGCATCCTTTATGACGCCATTACCACCGAACATTGACTTAATCAGTCAAAATATCTTTCATATCACGCGAATTCAAAACACGCATTTGAAGTTGTTGAGACAGACATAGCTAGTAGGCTATTTAAGAATTCATCCAGGAATGCTCTCTCACGGAAAATTTCATTTCAATTCTCCGGCAAAATTAACACCAATTTTGAACAACAGATGACATTTCAAAATACATTTCATCCTTCGTCAAATTCAATCGCCTTCACCCAACGACGTATTCCAACTTCAATGAACATTCAACACAAACACACATCTGGTAAACAGTTGAGTGTATCAATCCAGAATATTGGGTAACGACGAGTTTCTCAGTCACATTGATTGAAATAAAACGATACACAGAACTTGATATGGAGTTTTTTATGATGATCATGATGATGATGATCATTGTGCACAGTCTGACATCTAATAACCATGAGAAGTATCAACCAGAGGTATCTAATGGTATCTATATTATTAATAGGAATTCCGCCGATACACAAACTCTGAACGTGAAAACTATAGAATTCAGTAAGATAACAATTCTTGTACTTATTTGAAATTAGATGGTAAATGTTGACAGAGTTTATTTATAGCAGATGCCAAATCTACCTCAAAATGACAAAGAATATTATTCATATTTTTCTTGTGTGTTTGCCGATGGTTGTAAGTCATATGAGCGCATCATTAGAAAGCGACATTCCTTATTATAATTAAAGTAAATGTTACGTTCATCATATAGTAGATAACTTAGGATAACTTTATTATTCATATAAAATACGGTGATAAACAGCAAAAACGTATGATTATTGACATTTCTACTAACAACAAACGGGGTCAACTCACAGACATGTAGAAACCACACTGTCGGATGATGTTCACCATTATTTTCACTGGTATTACTTTTAGAATAATATTTTTTATAATAAAACGCGTAGTAGCTTAGGGGAAATGAAATAGATGTTATGGTTTTCTGCAATATTCAAACATATAACCGTGAAGATACGATTCTGAATGTGAACAGTTTCAAGTGGACGAACGACGCACATGTTGTATTCCGATCGAATAGGTACAGTTCATCGTGGACAATATGTTTCTGATGGATAATCTTATCTTCTTCGTCTGTTTAACTGCACTGTTTTGTTGTCAATCACATTATGGTCCCGAATAAATTTTGGACCTAATAGGTGAGTGTCAACCTGACTGAAATGGAAATTCAAACAAATGAAACAACAAAAAATCAGTGATATTCATTATGAAACTGAAATCACGCAGCAATATCTCACTGATCATCACCAATTAGCTATGTCAACTGACATAAGTTTGGAGAAATTCCCCAGAAGTGTTTGTTGCTTCATATTCAGCTGATCATCAGTTGTGTCGTCAAAGCATATTCTTCAGATTCTTCTGGAAAGTGGTTGGATCAAAATACTCTCCCTACTCAGTGTATTCAAATCTGCATTGTTCACGTTAACCCATTCCACTTCCTAATATGTTTGACTGTATGTGACAATTTCGAGGGCCGCTCTATTTTATCTTAGTCCACTACTACTGCTAATCCGTTTCTTCAGTTTTCAACGGAAATTCAGCAAAGTAGTGCTGTCAGTAATTTGACATGTTCTAACGTACGTCTAAGGCCTTCTGTAAAATTCATAAAACTTTTATTTCAACTCGGTTATCAACAGGTAAACACAAAAAAAATTTGCATTCTATCACAGTAATCGAACATTACTTTCCTATAGTCGTCATTATTCAGCTGCTTCGTGTACAAAGTACATTTATCGAAATGTCAATGTTGATATAGAAAACAAGTAAGCTTTTAAATTCAGCTCATCATCAGTTGTGTCTTCAAAGCATTTTCATCTGTCTATTCAGGCAAGTGAACGGACTCAATTACTCTGCTAACTAAGAGCATTTAAATCTGCGACATACAATTTGAGGTCATCACGGTTCATTATGAAAATATATCTTCTAAACGAAGTAACATCCATTCTGTTTGATCACCACCACTGACCGGCCAATAAAGACAGATTGCCTGAATTCGCCAACTACATATATTACTACCAATTCAACGGCTGTTGTACAGCCAGTTATATAAGACGTAAGATTACGCACGTTTGTCGTCGTATAACGGACCACCATCCGTCGCGGTTAAGAAAACGACAGGTAAGACTGATGACAGAGGTCATCAAGGTCAACCGAAAAAGCTTTTGAGGTTATCTAACATATTCCATCTAATTTGTCACATGGCTAACGAGTGTGCCTTTTGCACATTGGAAAGCCATCTCGATCCATGTTTAAAAACCTAACTTTTGCATTCAAAAGCAGTTTGTACAACCACTTTCGCTCTCTTGGCCATCGGTATAAAAGTGCTTGCAGCGGAACTATTTTTCTATTTGGTTTTTCTTTTCTTTCAAATGTTTTTTGTTGTTTTTTGAACTTTGTATTTTTCTCAACATTCATCTGATTATTCTTACGTGACTACCAATCTATTGACTATCCATCAAAATATCCTTTTCCTAATTTCTCTTATTCATATATTATGCAACGTAGAAACTTCTTGATTTTTGAATAATCACTTTGAATCCTCTTTCTTCTAATTAATCAATGCTTATTGATAATTGAAATGTCATTATGTAATGATTATGTAATGTATTCACTCAATGAGCATCATTTCATTGTTGTAAGTCATATATGTACTAGTGAAAAGTCATGATGAAAACTCAATTGAAAGGACATTTCTTCGCTCAATTCATTCCTTCTTTATTTGTCGAATATCAAAATGGGAATTTTCACAGTAAATCGATAATATGTATTAATAAAGAAAGGGGGTATATAATACTCATCTGACACCTATTGAACCATCTTCATGTGTGACAAAGCAAACAATCAATCCTTATCATGCTGGCCCACATATCAAAGCACTGTAGAGCTCTTATACTTTTGCTTGCATACATGGATTCAAATGAATGTACGTCTGATTTTAACAGAAGATTTACAAGTAGAAAAATGTGAATGAATGTGATGGTTAGTATTTGGTTCGAGAAATCGTTTGCAATGTTCTACAGTTCACATTAAACAGAATAAATTGTCTCTCTATTATTACAACCTTTGACGACCTCAATCTATGTAACTGGACACTATCAGAACTTCTGTTAATAGCCAGTGATTAAATACAGTGATCAAACAGAATTGATGTGACCCCTTTTGATGTTATATTTTCATATAAAACAATGAATTAATCACCTTATAGTATTCTGACCGAAATATAATTCAAGTATAAATGTGTAAATGTCGACACCCAATCAAAACAACGAATCATTGATAGTCTTTAAAGAGATAATGCCTGGCAACAAACTGATTGTTCATAAACACATGAGCACATATTTTGAATTACAAGTTAATCAATCACTAAGTTAAAAATATTACTAATGGCATCCAAGAGAACTTTTATCAATTTGGGTCAGGAATGTCAAACTTACTTTCGCCTGTTACTCCTCGTGAAGGAGCATAGGCCGCTCACCAGCATTCTCCATCCAACCCTGTCCTCGGCAATCCTTTCAAGCTCTTTCCAGTTCTTATTCATCCTTTTCATATCTGCTTCTATTTCCCGACGTAATGTGTTCTTTGGCCTTCCTCTTTTCCGCTTCCCTTCAGGATTTCAAGTTAGCGCTTGTCTCGTAATGCAGTTTGATGATTTCCTCAATGCATGTCCTATCAATTTCCATCGTCTTTTCCTAATTTCCTCTTCAGCTGGAAGCTGGTTGGTTCTCTCCCACAAAAGGCTGTTGCTGATGGTATCCGGCCAATGGATGTTGAGTATCTTGCGTAGACAGCTATTAATAATTACTTGTACCTTCTTGATGATGGTTGTTGTAGTTCTCCAAGTTTCAGCTCCGTACAGTAGAACTGCCTTGACATTCGTATTGAAGATTCTGACTTTGATGCTTGTTGAAAGTTGTTTTGAGTTCCATATGTTCTTTAATTAATGGAATGCGGCCCTTGCTTTGCCAATCCTCGCCTTGACGTTTGCATCTGAACCTCCTTGTTTGTCGACGATTCTTCCCAGGTATGTGAACGATTCCAAATCTTCCGGGATTTCGCCATCAAGAGTGATTGGATTGCTGTTCTCCGTGTTTTGTTTGAGAACCTTTGTTTTTCCTTTGTGTATTTTGAGGCCTACTGATGCAGAGACTGCTGCTATGCTGGCTGTCTTTATCTGCATTTGTTCGTGTTTTTGTGATAGGAATGTCAAACCACGGTGGATAAATGTCAGCTCAGGTGCTCGAAATGGATAAAAGAATATTGAATACCGATCAGATCATCTACCATTATGATTGGTTAAAATGAACATATGATCTCAATAAATTTGATCTTCTCAATGGTCACTTTCACTCACCAAATCAGAACGACACAACAAAACACTTAAAAAATTTGTATAAACCAGACAAGTTTTAGTAATATTTCATTCACTAATTTTGGGACAAATATTACAGGAGTGAAATATTTTTCTGAATGAATATACTGAGCGCAGCTTCCTTGAAGTTGTCCACAATCACATATCATTAGAACTGACGTAGATTTTCATCTCACAGTGTGCAATCTTATTTCATGTAGACAGATCAGACATCAAACTTGGCTGAGTTTTACAACTGGCGTCATTCAAAATATCTATGTTCACCAATTGGAACGCACTTGGTAAGAAAATTAGAATATCGATATAAGTCGTGTAAATGTGCTCAAGAAATTGTAAACGAAGACCCATTTTTTCAATTATCATCTGATTTTGATATAAAAGTTTGTGTGTTGACGAAACTTTACTCTATTTTTTCAGATTCCTATGAAAGTAAGCGAAAATGCTCCGATGTTCCGAATGAAAAAACCTTCATTGGACACCAAGTAAGAAACTTTTCAATGAATGTTGTTAACAGTTTGATGTACGTTGACGTACATAATCAATTATCTGTTTGCCGACCCTCACACTACTGGCTATCTCGAATAAAGTAATAAAGGTGTATGAATGCTTTTATCGCAGAAACGTGAGTGAGTAATTAGAGGCGTCTCAGACTAATGGAGACTGATTGATTGAACGAGGCAAAAATATATGAAAAACGAAATTGCCGTCCTCATTCATATCACGACTCAATGCAAATTGAAGTATGTTATATATAAAAAAAAGATGAATAAGTGGTGTCTGAATCTAATATTTCCTTCACACAATGCTCAATTTTTTGTGTTGTTGAAAGATGAAGCTTACTTTTAAGATGAGCATATAGTGAAAGTGAACAAGCTGAATACAGTGATTTATGACCACATATGAGGAAATGCACAAAATGTTTGATCAAGTAACATATATTGAATGGTCCTGGGCTGTAGTCCAAGTGTGAACTTGAACTACGGGATGCAGGAATATCAAGCTGAAACGTTTTAAATAAGAAGGAACGCTAGACATCATTCGTTTTTGATATGTTACTCCCATACTCTTTAATTGTAAGTTGAAATTTGAAAAATGTTCAAAGATTTGAACGTAGGTTTTGAAGTGATTGCACTGATTTCTTTGCTAAGTAAATTTCGAAACTCATAGCGATGTACACAATAGATTTTGGGCATGTTGAATGATCCCTACTGTAACTGTCATGAGACAGATTTTAGTTTCCTGTATTGAGGCAATCAAATTGTTATGCATTAAAAATAATCTCAATTTTAAAACAATTTTAATCTTCAATTTGTCAAACAAGGTGGGACAGAACATGAGATACCTGTTTGTGTGGAATGGAGTATTGAAGATGCCACAGGTATTCGGATTTTGACAATGCTTTAACCAGTAACACCTTCTAATACGAAGCGCATCCACCAAGTAAAATCAAAAGACAAAAGTGAGGAGATCGAAGATATATTTGATAAGCTATCAATATATCGAGGATCGTTTGCACTAATCTGCCTAGCGAATGCGGCAGATGTTGAGCATGGCGTTCCCACATGTGATCTGGTGCGGATGCTAGACCGAGCGCCTTCAGCTAGATGAGTCCACTAAAACTGTGGTCAGCATCCAATGTCGAAAACTTACAGAGCTATTTGATTTTGGGGAATTATTTACCGCTACAGTATATTGAACCTTATTTTATCATCTTTATTACTTTCAGACATAAATCCATCTTCTTTATTTCAGCAAGCTGAAAACTTTCATGTGCACCTGCAGTCAGCTATTAAACGATATTCAGGCATCCGTCTAAAACGAGATTTCACTTTACCTTCTATGGTGCTTGAATGAACTAATGACACCTTTGTACTTGTTGAATGTTTGATTTCGAATTCTAAATACAGTACATTCGTTAGTGATTGTGTAGTACTTCTTGATTCAATTGCGTTATTCCTGGGATTCTTAGCTCATACTACAATTCAATTACTCCAAATTATCATATTGGCGTCGCGATGGAGCCTGCAATGGAACAGTTAGATATTCTTTCAACATCTGAAGCTTTTGAGGATTATTTGGAAGGGTTTGAAATTTGGAGCATGACCAAGAAGGATGTTAAAGGTGATAAAATTGTGGCACATTTCCTGACATTCATCGGAAAAGAAGCATACAGCTTATTGAAAACGTTGGCATATCCAGAAAAACCTGTCTCACTTTCTTACGCAACTATTAAGGAGTTGTTATTAATCATGTAAAGTGCACTACTTTTGAATGCCGAAATTGCATAAGATGACTCGTCGAAATGGCCAAAAGGTTAACGAATTCATCCCTGAATTGCAGAAGCAAGCTGCCAAATGTAATTTTGGTGATCAACTTCATGTGCAACTGAGAGATCGATTAATCGCACGAATCGATATACCGGGTTTGGAAAGAGAGCTGTTAATAATGCCCAACTGTTCCTTTTAAGATGCTAGAACTGCGTGTAATTACTACGAGGCAGTGGATGAACTTGATGTCCAGTTGATCAATATTTCTAATACTTTGCTTAGTCTTCATGATGAAATACAATCTCAGGGTCAATCAAAATTGCGTTCGTTTTACAGTGATTCCTCTTCTCATGTAAATATGAAAGATATCTCAACAAGGATTTACAAAGGAAATCACAAAGATGAGACTAAGTTTGGCTAACGTTTATCACGTGTAAAAATTCATCCTCGTAATTCATGTTCATTTCGTAGTGCTAAATGTTTTAGATATGGTAACAGGACACATTCTATCAGTATGCAAAGCTACTATTCATTTTGCCTCAAGTAGTACTAAATCTTGTAATTTAGATCCCAATAATTTGGCTGTTCCTAATGATCATTTATCTTTGTCTACTGTTTCGAAAGGTAATGCTCATATTCAAAAGCGATTATATACATCGCTTGGTTCATGTCATGACTTTATTGTTGACACAGGCAGTACAGAGTCCATTATTTCATTCAAGAACTTGAAATCGTTAGATCCTAACGTTGTGTTACGACCCACTGAAGTATCAATATTGGGGATTACTGGACACAGACTGCCTATACGTGGAAATTGTGAATCTCTAATAAGAGATGATAATTCTTCATACATACCTTGTGAATTTTTAGTTAGCGGAACAGGACTGTCAATACTGGGCTTAAGGAATTTAAAAAGGCTTAAAGTGGAGCTGTCTTTCCAAGTTTCTAAAGAAAATTTTGATGCTTTACTTAAAGATTTGATATCTACGTGTGCTAAGTGCAGTGAAGGTATGAAGATTCAGCCTATAAAACTTCAAGTACAGGGTGAACCAGTCTTTCTTAAAAGACGAACAATTCCTTATGGTCTTCGAGAGGCAGTACATAAAACATTAAACGATTTGTGTGCAAAAGGCATAATTGAACCGATCCAGTCCTCAGCATGGGGTACTCCTATTGTTACGCCACTGAAGTCGGATGGCAAAACCCCTAGAATAAGTGGTGACTATAGATCAACACTGAATTCATGTTTGTTGAACCAAACGTGCACGACGGTAGAGGCTGAAGATATTCTTAATCGACTTCATAGTTCTAAAGTTTTCTCGAAAGTTGACCTAAAACATGCTTATCTCCAAATATCTTTAGATCAATCTTCATCTTTTTTGACGAAAATTAATACTCCTTTTGGTCTGTTCAAATACAATTTCCTTCCTTTGGTCTAAGTTGTTCTCCAGCTATATTTCAGGAAGTCATGAATATGTAGTTAGTGATCTTGAGGGCGTTGAAGTTTATCAAGATGATCTCATTGTCCATGGTTCTGATAAGGTAGTTCATAACCAGAGACTTATTGCTTTATTGCGTCGTTTAATTGAGAAGAATATTACAGTGAATCCAAATAAGTGTTCATTTTGTGTATCTAATTTCGAATGTCTTGGATACCTAGTTGATGGTAATGGTTTTAGACCAGATATGAAACGACTAGCTCTACTGACAAATGCACCGTCTCCAAAAAATCTTACGGAACTACGTTCATTAGTGGGTGCTCTTTAATACTATTACCGTTTTATTCCTAATTTTTCTTGTCGTGCAAATTGTTTATTTAATATTTTGACATCCAATTCATTTAAATATGGTGAGGAAGAAGAGTCATGCTTACGTAGTCTACTAAAGTTTCTTCAAAGTAATGCTGTTCTTCGAACTTGCTCCCCTAGTGTACAGTCTGTACTTATCACTGATGCATCACCTGTGGTTATTGGCGCAGTTTTGGAACAGAGGGTAGACCAGTTATTTGTGTTTCACGCAAACTTACTGTTACTGAACAAGGTTATTCACAGACTCAGCGAGAAGCATTAGCTGTGTTTCGGGCTGTTAAAAGACTTCATAAATATTCATTCGGAAAGAAATTCACTATTGTTACTGATTATGAGGCTTTAAAGTTTATTAATCATCCTGAAAAATCCTTAGCACGTTCCTCAGCTGCTATGGTTCAACGATGGAGTATTGCTTTGAGTGCCAAAGACTATACGGTTCAGCACAGGAGTGCCAAACAAATTCAACATGTTGACTACATTTCTCGACAGTCAATACAAGATAAACCTGTAAATACTTCAGACTGTTTGTTAGTGCAACCTTTACCAGTGAAACGTCCAGATCTCATTAGAGAAACTCGTAAATACTTCGGATGTATAATTAATGCTATACGGAAAGGTTGGTATGCTAATTTGAAACGTAGATTTGCTGTCTATTTTTCAAAGCAGGATGAGCTATCTACTATTCCTGATGGTATTTTGTGTTTAAATGATCGTTTTGTTATTCCTCCTTCACTGCGTAAATCTGTCCTAGAAGATCTTCATAATGGAAATTTAGGTGTTGAAAAAATGAAGTCATTAACGAGGCTCACATGTTGATGGCCAGAGATAAATGCAGATATTTGTCGTACAGCAAACAATTGTGAAAAGTGTCATAAAGTAAAAATAAGCGTTTGAAGTGGACTAAAAGGCCAGTATAGTCTGGGACCTAGCAGAGACTCCATCAAAACTATTAAAAGGAAGAATTCTTCAGTCGAATATGAGATGTTTGGAGTCTGCAGAAGTTACGTATTATCGTGGCAATGATCTTCAACCATTTACGGGGATTGTTCTGAAGAACGTCGGGAAATCTATGGTGCGACTTCTAGATATCAATGACTTAAGTACACACAATCGACATATTGGTCAAATACAATTCCAGGAAACAGGTGAGTCTGTTCCGATTTCAGTTGTTAATTCTAATACTAATGAGTGCATTCTAGATAATACAGTCTTTATCCAATACATTGTCGGACAGACACAGCATGAACTTGAGGAGAAGACGTACAATTGATTACAGACACTTAGACTCTAATTTAAGGTGTGGCGGATGTGGTGTTTGAATGATCTAATGACTCCTTTGTACTTGTTGAATGTTTGATTTCGAATTCTGATTACAGTTCAATCGTTAGTGATTGTGTAGTACTTCTTGATTCAATTGCGTTATCCCTGGGATTCTTAGCTCATACTACAATTCACTTACTCCTAATTATCATACATTCGTAACTACAGATCGATGCATTGTTAAAAGATCAAAAATGATAATTTTACTAATTTGGACGATCATTTGAATTCTTCACTTAGTTGAAACCAGCTTGTGAACAAAAATCTTGAAAATGATTATGGGACAGTTATTTGGTTGTGCATTAACAAGGCAGCTTCCGCTTTTTCACTTGGTGCATATGATATCGAATTTTTCTTGGACATTGAAATGGCAAGAACACTCGATGCAATTGAGATTAACTTGAGAAAAATTGTTCATATCTGCTTCGTCATAGATTTCAGTGACTTGAGACAGATTTCAGTTCATCAAGTTTTACGCAACTTAAATAACATTTCGAACACTGAGAAAGTCGTTACATTATCTTATATCATTAATGATTGGTAAAACAATATCTATCTCCATTTTATGTTCAACTGAAGTACCATAAATGAAATGAACTTTTAGTATAAGAACACTTACATTTCTAGAAGTGCTTTCATGAAAAAAGCTGGGAAACGATGAAACATAGTATGCAGTACGCTTTGCTGAACCAAGTGGCAGCATCGATTCTACATGTGCAAATGCAAACAGTCATTGAAATCTGTCACGTTTTCTAGTTGGAATTCATCGTTCGTACTAGGCATTAAAACTTATTACATTGAATTCAAATATGCCGCTGTGAAACATGATCGTAATTGAAAGAATCTTGACTATTCTATTACGTATTGTACCGACATTACTCTACATAATGAAATAGTCAATTAACACTGAAATCACCATCATGTCACTGAGTTATAGTTGCATGTATTGTAATTCTCTTCCTTCTTGTTTAAAAATTCGAACTATAATATCACATTTTTACTTTAACAGCAATTTGTCCAATACATAATTCATCTGAAGCATGCCAAAAAGCAACAACATCGGATACAACATGTATTTGGTGTGAAAAATGCAACACGTGCATGGACAATAATGATCAGGATAATCATTTCTTTAAAGTGAATGGTCGCCATTTTAAGGTAAATACTTGTTCAGCTGATTGTCGAATCGGTGGTAGATGTTCTGAATGCACATTTTGTCACCTGTTGCTGACATGTCGTCTATCACATCTATATACAGAAAAGCGTACTAAATTATTAAAAAAATATTTTATGTTTTCTAATAAATGTTACTGTTTTGTTAATTCAGAAGAGCCCGGATGTTGACGACGTTAGTATATCTACACCCATCAACCGTAAAGAAACCACATTAAGGACCACAGATTTTCAGGTTGAGGGAAACCTTGATGAAGCCACCAAAGAAGTTGGTCAATACTCGGTAAGTATTAGATATTTACTAATAAATGATACTGTTTTGTTTTTCTTTAGAATGTGACTACTGAAATAACAAATGAATGTAGGCAGAACAAATCTCTTCGGTACGTGCATATAATAATTCCCCTGGTCGTCTCCATTGCTGTATGCACCGGATATGTTACATGGAAATTTTGGCATAAAAGGAGAAGTAATCAATGATGCTCAACAAAGTCTCATAACTGAATTCGAATAATCTAACCAAGTTTTTTTCTCTTTTGTGCTTCAATAAACAGTTTTGGACTTAATTATTCATTTCAATGGTTTGAACGATGTCTTCATAGAACTATGTACATTATGTGCTTGCTTATGTATTAAGTGATGTACACTTTTTAATAAAATTCCAGACATTCTTTTTCATATTTGCGTCATTATCTTCATTCATTAAAAACTGACTTGTTCTGCGAAATTTTGACAAGATTTTATTCTTGAATTAGTAGAATGGTGTTTACGTGATTTTGTGATTATATCAATCAACAATGAGACCGTTGTGAATGTTCATTATCACGACTTCGGACTACTGAAAAGTATTATTTGAAATATAAAATGAGGCAGTCTATCGGAATACATAATTAACCCCTTTTATCTTCCGCTCCTTCATTATTTATTGTTCAGTAAATGCTGAATGGCGAATTATGGTTAACTCGGTGTTATCTAAACTGATTGTGATTCCTCACACTTCTTGGTCGTTGACATTGGCAGCATGCGGTCAATAGTTTCATTGAGGGTTTAGTCTTAAAAATGATCTATGTGAAGTCCTCTTTATTAGCCTACCGAAAAATTTTGACACTTTGGTTAGAGAGTTCATATTTGCTAGTATAGAATGCTGTCGAAGTATGAGAATTCAGCGTTACACATTGAATTCCAGTTTTTCGGAGCACAAGTACTCCACGGTTGTCACTGTAGATGCTTTTAATCAACTTCATTGGTCTGAAATGTGTTGTGAGACTGATTTAAAAGATACTTGTCCACAGGTTTTTCAGAGACAGAAGTTGTCCGTTTTGAAAACGATTGTCACATCTTGTGGACTATTGAAACCCAATCAACTAAAATTTCGTTTAGGTTACTCCACAAACATATGTCCACAAAGGATGAAGATCGCGGTTAGTGAACTTACAGTTGTTGAAGTTTCCTCAAATAATTTTAGTTCATATGAACAGCATTGAATGTATTTTGACTAGAGACTTACTGCTGTCTCACGTCATCTGCTCGAGATGAAGTATGTCGTAAATCTAAGTAGGTGTTCATTTTGTGTACATCGATTCGAAGGTTTTGGACATTTTGTTGAACGTCATGATTTTAAACATTATATAAAGCGTTTGGCTCCACTTATAAACTGAACATTTCCTTAATTGCTAACAGAGTTACACTACGGTGAATTTCTTCAATATTGTTACTGATTTGTTTTCAATATTCCCAGTGATAACCTTGACATTAATGTTTAGAGCAGATGCATGTATGAATGCATTGATAATAAGATCATTCGCATGATTCGAACTATCGTGAGCTCCCTATATAGATCCAAGGAGTAGACTAGGAATCAATGTGTTGACTGATATCCAGACTGATTCTGCTAAACTATTCAGGACACTATCTTCAACTTTATTAGTTGTTAGGGTATCCAAAGCATATATAACAAAATCACCTCCTCGCTTAGTTACTCTGTCACAGCGATAGAGTAGGTTGTTCTGAATATTTATTTCTGAATCAGATACTGCTTGAAAGCACCATGTGCCAGTGATAAGTATGAAAGAAGGCTGGGCTAGAAAATCTAATGTTCTCAATGAAGTATGTCGTAAATCTAAGTAGGTGTTCATTTTGTGTACATCGATTCGAAGGTTTTGGACATTTTGTTGAACGTCATGATTTTAAACATTATATAAAGCGTTTCGGCTCCACTTATAAACTGAACATTTCCTTAATTGCTAACAGAGTTACACTACGGTGAATTTCTTCAATATTGTTACTGATTTGTTTTCAATATTCCCAGTGATAACCTTGACATTAATGTTTAGAGCAGATGCATGTATGAATGCATTGATAATAAGATCATTCGCATGATTCGAACTATCGTGAGCTCCCTATATAGATCCAAGGAGTAGACTAGGAATCAATGTGTTGACTGATATCCAGACTGATTCTGCTAAACTATTCAGGACACTATCTTCAACTTTATTAGTTGTTAGGGTATCCAAAGCATATATAACAAAATCACCTCCTCGCTTAGTTACTCTGTCACAGCGATAGAGTAGGTTGTTCTGAATATTTATTTCTGAATCAGATACTGCTTGAAAGCACCATGTGCCAGTGATAAGTATGAAAGAAGGCTGGGCTAGAAAATCTAATGTTCTCAATGAAGTATGTCGTAAATCTAAGTAGGTGTTCATTTTGTGTACATCGATTCGAAGGTTTTGGACATTTTGTTGAACGTCATGATTTTAAACATTATATAAAGCGTTTGGCTCCACTTATAAACTGAACATTTCCTTAATTGCTAACAGAGTTACACTACGGTGAATTTCTTCAATATTGTTACTGATTTGTTTTCAATATTCCCAGTGATAACCTTGACATTAATGTTTAGAGCAGATGCATGTATGAATGCATTGATAATAAGATCATTCGCATGATTCGAACTATCGTGAGCTCCCTATATAGATCCAAGGAGTAGACTAGGAATCAATGTGTTGACTGATATCCAGACTGATTCTGCTAAACTATTCAGGACACTATCTTCAACTTTATTAGTTGTTAGGGTATCCAAAGCATATATAACAAAATCACCTCCTCGCTTAGTTACTCTGTCACAGCGATAGAGTAGGTTGTTCTGAATATTTATTTCTGAATCAGATACTGCTTGAAAGCACCATGTGCCAGTGATAAGTATGAAAGAAGGCTGGGCTAGAAAATCTAATGTTCTCAATGAAGTATGTCGTAAATCTAAGTAGGTGTTCATTTTGTGTACATCGATTCGAAGGTTTTGGACATTTTGTTGAACGTCATGATTTTAAACATTATATAAAGCGTTTGGCTCCACTTATAAACTGAACATTTCCTTAATTGCTAACAGAGTTACACTACGGTGAATTTCTTCAATATTGTTACTGATTTGTTTTCAATATTCCCAGTGATAACCTTGACATTAATGTTTAGAGCAGATGCATGTATGAATGCATTGATAATAAGATCATTCGCATGATTCGAACTATCGTGAGCTCCCTATATAGATCCAAGGAGTAGACTAGGAATCAATGTGTTGACTGATATCCAGACTGATTCTGCTAAACTATTCAGGACACTATCTTCAACTTTATTAGTTGTTAGGGTATCCAAAGCATATATAACAAAATCACCTCCTCGCTTAGTTACTCTGTCACAGCGATAGAGTAGGTTGTTCTGAATATTTATTTCTGAATCAGATACTGCTTGAAAGCACCATGTGCCAGTGATAAGTATGAAAGAAGGCTGGGCTAGAAAATCTAATGTTCTCAATGAAGTATGTCGTAAATCTAAGTAGGTGTTCATTTTGTGTACATCGATTCGAAGGTTTTGGACATTTTGTTGAACGTCATGATTTTAAACATTATATAAAGCGTTTGGCTCCACTTATAAACTGAACATTTCCTTAATTGCTAACAGAGTTACACTACGGTGAATTTCTTCAATATTGTTACTGATTTGTTTTCAATATTCCCAGTGATAACCTTGACATTAATGTTTAGAGCAGATGCATGTATGAATGCATTGATAATAAGATCATTCGCATGATTCGAACTATCGTGAGCTCCCTATATAGATCCAAGGAGTAGACTAGGAATCAATGTGTTGACTGATATCCAGACTGATTCTGCTAAACTATTCAGGACACTATCTTCAACTTTATTAGTTGTTAGGGTATCCAAAGCATATATAACAAAATCACCTCCTCGCTTAGTTACTCTGTCACAGCGATAGAGTAGGTTGTTCTGAATATTTATTTCTGAATCAGATACTGCTTGAAAGCACCATGTGCCAGTGATAAGTATGAAAGAAGGCTGGGCTAGAAAATCTAATGTTCTCAATGAAGTATGTCGTAAATCTAAGTAGGTGTTCATTTTGTGTACATCGATTCGAAGGTTTTGGACATTTTGTTGAACGTCATGATTTTAAACATTATATAAAGCGTTTGGCTCCACTTATAAACTGAACATTTCCTTAATTGCTAACAGAGTTACACTACGGTGAATTTCTTCAATATTGTTACTGATTTGTTTTCAATATTCCCAGTGATAACCTTGACATTAATGTTTAGAGCAGATGCATGTATGAATGCATTGATAATAAGATCATTCGCATGATTCGAACTATCGTGAGCTCCCTATATAGATCCAAGGAGTAGACTAGGAATCAATGTGTTGACTGATATCCAGACTGATTCTGCTAAACTATTCAGGACACTATCTTCAACTTTATTAGTTGTTAGGGTATCCAAAGCATATATAACAAAATCACCTCCTCGCTTAGTTACTCTGTCACAGCGATAGAGTAGGTTGTTCTGAATATTTATTTCTGAATCAGATACTGCTTGAAAGCACCATGTGCCAGTGATAAGTATGAAAGAAGGCTGGGCTAGAAAATCTAATGTTCTCAATGAAGTATGTCGTAAATCTAAGTAGGTGTTCATTTTGTGTACATCGATTCGAAGGTTTTGGACATTTTGTTGAACGTCATGATTTTAAACATTATATAAAGCGTTTGGCTCCACTTATAAACTGAACATTTCCTTAATTGCTAACAGAGTTACACTACGGTGAATTTCTTCAATATTGTTACTGATTTGTTTTCAATATTCCCAGTGATAACCTTGACATTAATGTTTAGAGCAGATGCATGTATGAATGCATTGATAATAAGATCATTCGCATGATTCGAACTATCGTGAGCTCCCTATATAGATCCAAGGAGTAGACTAGGAATCAATGTGTTGACTGATATCCAGACTGATTCTGCTAAACTATTCAGGACACTATCTTCAACTTTATTAGTTGTTAGGGTATCCAAAGCATATATAACAAAATCACCTCCTCGCTTAGTTACTCTGTCACAGCGATAGAGTAGGTTGTTCTGAATATTTATTTCTGAATCAGATACTGCTTGAAAGCACCATGTGCCAGTGATAAGTATGAAAGAAGGCTGGGCTAGAAAATCTAATGTTCTCAATGAAGTATGTCGTAAATCTAAGTAGGTGTTCATTTTGTGTACATCGATTCGAAGGTTTTGGACATTTTGTTGAACGTCATGATTTTAAACATTATATAAAGCGTTTGGCTCCACTTATAAACTGAACATTTCCTTAATTGCTAACAGAGTTACACTACGGTGAATTTCTTCAATATTGTTACTGATTTGTTTTCAATATTCCCAGTGATAACCTTGACATTAATGTTTAGAGCAGATGCATGTATGAATGCATTGATAATAAGATCATTCGCATGATTCGAACTATCGTGAGCTCCCTATATAGATCCAAGGAGTAGACTAGGAATCAATGTGTTGACTGATATCCAGACTGATTCTGCTAAACTATTCAGGACACTATCTTCAACTTTATTAGTTGTTAGGGTATCCAAAGCATATATAACAAAATCACCTCCTCGCTTAGTTACTCTGTCACAGCGATAGAGTAGGTTGTTCTGAATATTTATTTCTGAATCAGATACTGCTTGAAAGCACCATGTGCCAGTGATAAGTATGAAAGAAGGCTGGGCTAGAAAATCTAATGTTCTCAATGAAGTATGTCGTAAATCTAAGTAGGTGTTCATTTTGTGTACATCGATTCGAAGGTTTTGGACATTTTGTTGAACGTCATGATTTTAAACATTATATAAAGCGTTTGGCTCCACTTATAAACTGAACATTTCCTTAATTGCTAACAGAGTTACACTACGGTGAATTTCTTCAATATTGTTACTGATTTGTTTTCAATATTCCCAGTGATAACCTTGACATTAATGTTTAGAGCAGATGCATGTATGAATGCATTGATAATAAGATCATTCGCATGATTCGAACTATCGTGAGCTCCCTATATAGATCCAAGGAGTAGACTAGGAATCAATGTGTTGACTGATATCCAGACTGATTCTGCTAAACTATTCAGGACACTATCTTCAACTTTATTAGTTGTTAGGGTATCCAAAGCATATATAACAAAATCACCTCCTCGCTTAGTTACTCTGTCACAGCGATAGAGTAGGTTGTTCTGAATATTTATTTCTGAATCAGATACTGCTTGAAAGCACCATGTGCCAGTGATAAGTATGAAAGAAGGCTGGGCTAGAAAATCTAATGTTCTCAATGAAGTATGTCGTAAATCTAAGTAGGTGTTCATTTTGTGTACATCGATTCGAAGGTTTTGGACATTTTGTTGAACGTCATGATTTTAAACATTATATAAAGCGTTTGGCTCCACTTATAAACTGAACATTTCCTTAATTGCTAACAGAGTTACACTACGGTGAATTTCTTCAATATTGTTACTGATTTGTTTTCAATATTCCCAGTGATAACCTTGACATTAATGTTTAGAGCAGATGCATGTATGAATGCATTGATAATAAGATCATTCGCATGATTCGAACTATCGTGAGCTCCCTATATAGATCCAAGGAGTAGACTAGGAATCAATGTGTTGACTGATATCCAGACTGATTCTGCTAAACTATTCAGGACACTATCTTCAACTTTATTAGTTGTTAGGGTATCCAAAGCATATATAACAAAATCACCTCCTCGCTTAGTTACTCTGTCACAGCGATAGAGTAGGTTGTTCTGAATATTTATTTCTGAATCAGATACTGCTTGAAAGCACCATGTGCCAGTGATAAGTATGAAAGAAGGCTGGGCTAGAAAATCTAATGTTCTCAATGAAGTATGTCGTAAATCTAAGTAGGTGTTCATTTTGTGTACATCGATTCGAAGGTTTTGGACATTTTGTTGAACGTCATGATTTTAAACATTATATAAAGCGTTTGGCTCCACTTATAAACTGAACATTTCCTTAATTGCTAACAGAGTTACACTACGGTGAATTTCTTCAATATTGTTACTGATTTGTTTTCAATATTCCCAGTGATAACCTTGACATTAATGTTTAGAGCAGATGCATGTATGAATGCATTGATAATAAGATCATTCGCATGATTCGAACTATCGTGAGCTCCCTATATAGATCCAAGGAGTAGACTAGGAATCAATGTGTTGACTGATATCCAGACTGATTCTGCTAAACTATTCAGGACACTATCTTCAACTTTATTAGTTGTTAGGGTATCCAAAGCATATATAACAAAATCACCTCCTCGCTTAGTTACTCTGTCACAGCGATAGAGTAGGTTGTTCTGAATATTTATTTCTGAATCAGATACTGCTTGAAAGCACCATGTGCCAGTGATAAGTATGAAAGAAGGCTGGGCTAGAAAATCTAATGTTCTCAATGAAGTATGTCGTAAATCTAAGTAGGTGTTCATTTTGTGTACATCGATTCGAAGGTTTTGGACATTTTGTTGAACGTCATGATTTTAAACATTATATAAAGCGTTTGGCTCCACTTATAAACTGAACATTTCCTTAATTGCTAACAGAGTTACACTACGGTGAATTTCTTCAATATTGTTACTGATTTGTTTTCAATATTCCCAGTGATAACCTTGACATTAATGTTTAGAGCAGATGCATGTATGAATGCATTGATAATAAGATCATTCGCATGATTCGAACTATCGTGAGCTCCCTATATAGATCCAAGGAGTAGACTAGGAATCAATGTGTTGACTGATATCCAGACTGATTCTGCTAAACTATTCAGGACACTATCTTCAACTTTATTAGTTGTTAGGGTATCCAAAGCATATATAACAAAATCACCTCCTCGCTTAGTTACTCTGTCACAGCGATAGAGTAGGTTGTTCTGAATATTTATTTCTGAATCAGATACTGCTTGAAAGCACCATGTGCCAGTGATAAGTATGAAAGAAGGCTGGGCTAGAAAATCTAATGTTCTCAATGAAGTATGTCGTAAATTCTAAGTAGGTGTTCATTTTGTGTACATCGATTCGAAGGTTTTGGACATTTTGTTGAACGTCATGATTTTAAACATTATATAAAGCGTTTGGCTCCACTTATAAACTGAACATTTCCTTAATTGCTAACAGAGTTACACTACGGTGAATTTCTTCAATATTGTTACTGATTTGTTTTCAATATTCCCAGTGATAACCTTGACATTAATGTTTAGAGCAGATGCATGTATGAATGCATTGATAATAAGATCATTCGCATGATTCGAACTATCGTGAGCTCCCTATATAGATCCAAGGAGTAGACTAGGAATCAATGTGTTGACTGATATCCAGACTGATTCTGCTAAACTATTCAGGACACTATCTTCAACTTTATTAGTTGTTAGGGTATCCAAAGCATATATAACAAAATCACCTCCTCGCTTAGTTACTCTGTCACAGCGATAGAGTAGGTTGTTCTGAATATTTATTTCTGAATCAGATACTGCTTGAAAGCACCATGTGCCAGTGATAAGTATGAAAGAAGGCTGGGCTAGAAAATCTAATGTTCTCAATGAAGTATGTCGTAAATCTAAGTAGGTGTTCATTTTGTGTACATCGATTCGAAGGTTTTGGACATTTTGTTGAACGTCATGATTTTAAACATTATACAAAGCGTTTGGCTCCACTTATAAACTGAACATTTCCTTAATTGCTAACAGAGTTACACTACGGTGAATTTCTTCAATATTGTTACTGATTTGTTTTCAATATTCTCTATCGTGTCAACTGTTTTTTTTGAATAATAATGATGAATCGAAATTTAAAAATCAACTTGATTTTTCCTGATCAACGTGATGTAGCACAAAATAATACCGATATCCACTAAATTATGAGTAGTGACGTTTGATCCATCCCAACGCTTCTCATTAGTGATCACATATATAGTTATATTAACTCGAATAAATCGGTTCCATGTTCATATACGTGGGTGGTCACTTCGAATACCATATTTCATTCAATCACCTACAAATCAGTAGGTCGACAACTTCATTGAGGGTTGCTTCAGCTCTTCAATATGCAAAAATTCTACATTTCAAGTCTAGATATTTTGGTGTAACCGCTGAATTCACAAGTTTCAAAAGCAAACTGACTTGATATCAGACGTTTGAATCGTAAACTGCAAATCCTAACATGACATTTTTTCTAATGAAGATTGCTCGTCTTTATTTATTTACGAGTTGGAGTTTATCTGTGTTCCTTTATGCATGGGACCTAACGCACAAGACGACCTTGCCCCAAATTAGTCGGAACAGAACGTTTATTCACCATCATGAAATCTTTTCTCAGACCATATTTAAAAAAACTACATTACACGTTATTATTATTGGCCGATTATTAAACAATTTTCAACAACGTGAAACCAGATGGCTGTTAGGTGAACGATGGAACATAATTCATTAGAAATGTTAATTCGGCATTTTCACAGTTTGAGCACAAACCTCAATCCACTTATAGCTTTTCTTGAGTTACTGCCGGAGTCAAGCCTGTGTAATAGAGTAATTATTGAGTATAGTTTCAGCAACCCAATCGTGTTTAAAACAACCTTGCTAAACATCGCTTACCAGAATAAAAGGTTTGGACCAATTAAACTGTGACATGGATACTGAACAAACTTCATTCGGAAAAGTGATGATGTCTCATGATGAAAGCCCACAATGTTCATAAATCACGGGGCCAATGCCCCCTCTAACGAATCGAACATTAATTTACATAGGTAAATGGAATGTTTCAAGAATGTGGGAGGCCAGAAAGATCAATCACATTGCTACGAAAATGAGCAAATGCAAAATAGCAGTGATCGGAATCAGTGAAACCTATTGAAACCATGCTGGACAGAAAACAACAGATTCAGAAGAGATGCTGCTGTACTTTCGTAGCAGGCAAGGAAATGCTGCACATACACAAAACGTCGCTTTGATGCTCCTCAAAATAGCAAGAAAAGCACCATTGAGCAGCAGCGCACACAGAACATACAACGGATGTCACCACATTTATGACCGAGGAAATCAGGATGATCATGTGAAAAAACAAGTGTGGATAAACAGCAGTACTAGTCAATACATCAGCTGAAGCATAGAAATCAGACACACAGGCAACTGCAAACATACTCCACTTTTTATTCAAGAGGGTTTGATAGATGAGACAAATTCCGATAGGCTTGAAAAAACAAACAAAAGCAATCTAAGCTAATGCGAGAACTATGGATGCATCATACTACTATACGTACCAGGAAACGTTTTCAACACAGTGTTTTAGAACCGGATGTAAGTCACAGTAGACTCCAAACTTCGAGATCAACAGGCTGTATTACGGAAGAACCGGTTCTGCACAGACTGAATAACGACCATCGTTGGATAGTCAATCCGGCTCTTACATTCGACACTTACGAAGAAATGCAGATGAAGACAACTAGTGTAGTAGCAGCCTCTGTATAAGAAGACCTCAACATGCACAAAGGAAAGTAGAACACCTTCAAATTCAACACGATAAATACTAATCCGACCACACTTGATGAAGAAACTACAATAAGTTTAAACTTACACGTAGTTGGACATTATCATCGGTGAACGAGTAGGATCTGATTTGGATGTCATTGTATAGATTAGCAAAACAAAGACGGCATTTTCACGAATGGAAATTATACAGAACCCAAAACAGCTGTCAACCAATATCAAGGTCACAATCTTCAATATCAGCATCAAGACATTCACACTACATGAAGTTAAAATTTGGTGAACTACCACAACAATCAACAAGAAACGTACAAGTTATTATAAACAGTTGTCTACGCAAGATACTCAGTGTCAATTGATCAGATACTGTGAACTTGGAGTATTGAAGGGGAACGGAGAAGATAAAGGTCAAAAGACACACTGGTTTGTGAGTTGGAAGAAAACACCAGGAGGAGACTATAAAAAGTGGATATGAGCAAACGCCAGGGCTATGGATGCACACACTGCGTTATCAACACAGTAATTCTGGACCGTATGTGAGTCACAGTAGACGTCACAATTTCAGATCAACAGACTGTTTTTGGAAAGAATCGGTCCTGAACAAACCAAATGGCAACACCACAAACTATCGTTTGATAGTCAATTTAGTGGTGTTCGTCAGTAAACGTCAAATCCATCGATTATGAGAAGGCGTTTGACAATGTGCTTGGGAGATCATTTTTGAAACTTCTTTGACACTATGGTGCACATGAGAAAATCGCCAACATTATCCGGAACTTATAACACGGACTATAATGCAAAATGGTGCATCGAGAATAGCTGACAGTTGCGTTGCAATTGAGGACCGATGTCAAACAATGCGAAATTCTCTCGTACATCTGGCTTTACATCTGAGAAAAAAAATACGGAAAACCAGAGACAGCTCGGAATCAATCGGCAGATTTGAACATACAAAACCCAAAACAACTGTCAACTAATATCAAAGTCTTGAACGTCATTACGAAGTTCAAGGCAGTCCAATTGTATGAAGCTAAAACTTGGAGAACTACCAAAGCAGTAATCAAAAACGTAAAAGTACTCATATACAGTCTTCTGCGCAAGGTACTCAATGTCATTTGACAGGATACTATCAGCAACAGCCTACAGTGAGAAAGAACAAACCGATTTTCAGCAGAAAGGGAATTCGGGAAAAGCCACTGAAGTTATTTCAGAGTCTAGAAAATTTACAGGCAAAGTAATTCATATAAAGAGATGATTTAGAAAAAAGTTAGTTTCACTAGTGCCATGGTATTTCGGATGTCATAATTAGAAGATTTTGCACATTGAATCACTTATATGGATGTAAAGGATAGTTTATTAGGTAGTTTGAAGAAAAAGATAAAATTTGATTTGAGTCTCCCCTTCCATAAAATGTCTAGCCCAAGTATATTACATGTAGAATTATAAGTTACAACTATAAGGTACAATCAGGTCTAAGAATACCTAGTGTTATTCGTCTCTGTACTGACTCCAGCCTTCATTTATCCTTTACGCGCGCACTGCAAGGAATAAACGTGCAATATTATCCATTTACAGTAAGGTTTATGTTGAGAAATGTGTCATCGAGACATATCCATCCACAATTAGCCGTATTAAGCTACAGTTGCCATTTTAAGCACCAAAGTGCTACCTTATTAAGCTCCTTGCTTATGCAATTTTGCATATTTTCAGCTCATGTGGAGAAAATGAATATACAGCTTTAAGTTCATCTGCATATAAAAAGGGCTTATCAACGCGAAAACTTTCTTAAATATCACTGATAACCACTAAGAAGAGCAAAGGGCCCAAGACACTACCTTACATTACACCAGCTCTAACAAGGACAGTGTTAGACAATAAAGAGTTAGATTTGACTATTTGATGTCCATTGCTGAGAAATGAATCAAACCAAACTAGCAAAGGATTTTGAACCCCATAAGATGCGAATTCACCTATATGAAGTTGATGGCTAACCATGTCAAAGGCTTTAGAAATGTCCACATATAGCTACGTAGAGTATAGACCAAATTAAAGAAGTCAAAATGACATGTCATGCAAGATCGATTTTTAAGAAATCCATGTTGAGTATCATTGATAAAGTTTCCAGCGAGTAAATAGTTGGAAAGTTCATCACTTACAATTTTCTCAATGATCCTAGAGATTACTGGAGTAATATTTATTGGCCGATAATTGTTTATGTCAGTCTTATCTCCAGATTTGTAACGTCGTCTGATGTACGCGGTATTCCAACAGTAAGGGTAAGAACCAGTTTCCATAGAGAGAGTAAACAGCTTTAGAAGAAGAAGTGGAATTTTTGGACCACCATATTTACAGAGAAATGATAAAATCCCGTCTGCTACATAACCTATCAAAAGCTTAAGAGTATTTATAGCCTTAATAATTTTCATTCACGTGAATGAGATAGATTTAATAAAGTTACTAGTCACGCACATAATTCTTGAAGCAGATCCACTTAAGATTCCTACACCATTCGCAAAAATACCACTGAAAAGATCTGCTATAGTTTTAGAGTCGTATATAAAAGTGCTATTGTACTGGATGCATGCATGGTATATCAACTTTTTGAGTTGCTTTAGCGCATTTATTAAAAAAGTGTCAGGTTTTGCACCTTTGTGTTAGTATTAGGTGCTTTTATCTCCTCATTAATGGCTATCAAGCTATGTTTCTCTTTAATTTTATTAAAACTTATTGTTTTTTGTGTAACCGCTGTGAAGTCATTTGACCTTACTTTATTGATTGCTAGAATATACAAAGCAATTATAATACAACCACCTCGTCGTCTAGTTTCACTGAAACAGTGACAGAGTTCATAGTTCTGGATATTTAATTCTGAATCAGATACTGCTTGAGAGCACCATGTTTTAGTGATAAGTATGAAGGAAGGCTTAGCTAGGAAAGCCTAATACGATATTTAGTTGGTATATATAATTCGTAAGGTTTACTAAACCTGTACGTTTTAAGAAGTACACAGGTATCTAAACAAGAGTTAACGATCAGAAAGAATTGATTGATAGCATCCATGAGACTATTACATGAAAAAAAGTTTAATCAGTGAATGCGGGAGGTCCCAGTTAGCATGAAGATAGTCTCTACATTGACAGGCTTTTGAATGGGTCGGTTATAAGAGGGATCGACAGGGAGAGCACAAACTTCTATCTTGTGGTCATTGATTTCAAATCCATCGTATGCTTTAACAGATATTTATTTATTTTCTTTATTTGAACACATATATATTGGTACAAGGTTGCAACAAATATATATCGCCACACAAAACAATTAGAATTTACAGAGAAGAGAAAAATAAGGTAAGGAACGTAGAGATTCATAAAAGAAAGAGAACAATGACATGGGAGACGAAATCTCTCAGTTAAAAAAGATGCCACTGCTTTTTACGAAGAAAGTAAAATAAGGTTACAGCAGGATCGCCACTGGCTTTTATTCTGAGTCATATATGATAACGTTTCTTGCCACTGCGTAACACCATCTCTCGGACATCAGTCAGGGTGTCGTGAAGGATCAACAGAAACCAGCTCCTTGCAGCTTTTCTTCATACCACGATACCATGTTATATACTGACCAACTCTCAGATTTTTCTAACCAGTCCCAGAGTCGGCAAATAATGCACGACGAGGAATTCTGTGGGACGACATTCGCAGAACACGTCCAAGCTACCGAAGTCGGTGTTTCAAGATGGTGACACCAATTGGATCATCATCTCTGTGCCCGAACTCACGATGCTGAACCTCTGCCTTACTAACTTGGTGTCGCCACTTAATGTCAGCAATCCTTCGGAGACAGCGATGATCAAACACAGAGAGTCGTCTAACATCCTCAACTCGGCGAGGCCAGGTTTCACAAGCATACAGCGAAACTGCACTCACGGACGCGTGGAAGATCCGACCTTTTAAAGCCAGACTAACATCATGAAGGCGCCAAAGATGGCCCAGATTGGCATAAGCCGCTCTGGCTTTCCCTATACGTGCATTGATCTCGTTAGTCTCGCCACCACCAGCACTAATGCAGCTACCCAGATACACGAATTTCCTGACTCCTTCTATCTGCCCACCGTCCAGGCAGAGTACAGGATTAGAATCCTGCTGGTCTTGTGGAAGTACGTTGACTTTTCAAGGTGCAAAGCACATACCATTCTTACGGACATTGATTGCCAACTGAATAAGTGCTGATTGCATGACTTGGGCATTCTCGCACTGTGAGACAATATCATCCGCATACTCAAGGTCGAGAAGTCATTCTCTAGGCAACAGATCCACACCACCATTGCTTACATCCGTTTTCATAATATCATCGATGGCAAAGTTGAAGAGAAATGGTGAGATTGGTCAACCCTGTCTAACCCCACTTCTCGAATGGAATAAAAAAGAAAATTGGTTGTATGTATTCGCTCTGCATGAGGTGGGCGTACATTGGGCTTTTAGGATGTTAATAAACTTCTCAGGAACACCCATCTTCAAAAGACAATCCCAGAGAACAGACATATTCAACGAATCGAAGGCAGCCCTGATATCATGAAAGACTAGTGGGATATCATCTCTACTAAATATTAGATCGAGTATACTATCGCCTCTAGTTGGGATACGAACCCACTGCGACCAGCAGTGCATGTTAATGGTTGCCGAAAACTCATCATTACATGACTGACAACTACCGGTAATCAAGTTAATCCAAGGATAATCGAAATCCTCAGTGATAACCTTAGCATTAGAGCTTAGAGCAAATGCATGTATGAATATATTGATAATAAGATCATTCCCATGATTTGAACTGTCAGGAGCTCCGTATATACAACCAGGGAGTAGACTATGATTCAGTGTTGACTGATATCAAGACTGATTCTGGTGAACTATTCAGGACACTATCTTCAACTCTATTAGTTGTTACGGTATCCAAAGCATACAAAATAGAACCACCTCCTCGCTTAGTTTCTCTGACACAGCCACACAGTCGATAGTTTTGGATATTTGACTCTGAATCAGATACTGCTTGAGAGCACCATGTTTCAGTGATAAGTATGAAAGAGGGCTCGGCTAGAAAATCCAATTTTCTCGGTAGTGAAATTTTGTTTATGAGTGAACGTGCATCGATAAGAAATAAATTTAAATAACGAGTATGGAGTGTAAAAAAACCGTTAGCTTCCATATTGTGGTTGTACATTTTGGATTTGCACAGATTGTCGTTTATTATTTTTGACTGATCTTATGGGCTATCGCTTGAACAAACTGCAGTGTTGATGGGACCAGGAATTTCTGGAGGCCGAAAAATTTGATAAAGTTTATAAATTTGTTGACCAGGAGGACAGCTAATACAAGCACATGCTATTTGGGGCAAGGTTGATGATGGGTTACCTGGTTATAATTCTTACCCAATGGGAGTGTTGAGAAAAGTTGAGTCTTACGGGTTTATTATTTAAAACGTTTGAGGGTACCAGTGGAGCATGTTGTTTTACTGTAGTCTGTCCAATGTTTGGCCTGCTTACATAATGATTGCACTGGCCGTCTTGTGAGACATTTGAATCAAGTCTTCCCTCCCTGGGAGCGAAACATGGTGTGGTGAAGTATAGTCTTATTTCTATATCGTATTATTTTTGCTCTTGGGTGTAGAACCGTTACGTTCTGTACATACATTCTTCTAACGTGGTATAAACGTTCTAATCTTGACAGTTTTTTTAAGAGTTGTCGTATTGCAACTAAGTATTTACTTATGAGCTTCTAATGATAAACTGGTATTTATCTTCATTAGATCTACATTGGTTAGCAGATGTTCCTACATGCATAATATGCAAATTAGCACTCGTCGTTGGTAAATCAGAGTACTGGAGAACATGAGATAGGGTAGCTGCATCAATGGATCCAGAAGCTGATGCATCGTGATTTGTTATGGTCTCAACATC
The DNA here is from genome assembly GCA_946903255.1 of Schistosoma spindalis. Taxonomy (NCBI): domain Eukaryota; kingdom Metazoa; phylum Platyhelminthes; class Trematoda; order Strigeidida; family Schistosomatidae; genus Schistosoma; species Schistosoma spindalis. The sequence goes on along the minus strand of OX336424.1, from coordinate 45,936,222 downwards.
TTCATTTTTGTTCAAGGTACGCTTTTGCGTGAACCTTTGAATGGTGGTCTTATGTGTGACTATAGTAGCTTTTCAAAACTTCGTAAGCACGCAGATTAGCTGCTCGGATTCTTTTAACTGTTCTGCTAATATATGAGAATGTAATCTGAACAAGACTGGGCACGAGAATTTGAGGTAAAACTCAGTAACAAATTAGAGACAGAGTCATACATCAGCAGGTGTAATGTAAGACCACTACCAACATTATCAGATACAAAAAAGAGTAGCAGAGCATGAAGAGTAGGTGATAACAGATTTGCTATTATCTAAAGAAAAAGGGCTTTCGCAAGCTCGTTTTTTGACTGTCGACCCATATCGCCTTAAGCATACATTCCAATGCCATTTATGAGTTATAAATCAGTATTCAACGATATTCAAACAATATACCTATTAGATACCGTGATATCGTAACGCAAACTTCAAATGTACAGCAATGGTCATATATCGCCGAAATTATCAAGGAAAACCACATGGCAATTTTTAACTTGAGATATTAAAAGGAAGCGGAGAAGATAAATGTCAAAGAACAGACTGCATCGTAAATGGTAATAAAACATCAAAAGGATGAAAATTTACTGTACACAGCGTGAAAGTGTTGTCAAGGATAGTGTTCTGTGGCGACCAATGTTGGTCGACGTATTCTCCACCATTAGTAAGAACTAAGTTAACTAATCAAGTTATTACAAATCTAATCGATTGAAATACATTTTATCAACAAATATCTGTTTGATTGAACTCTGTACTGTTGAAGAGGCGTTAGATGTAACCTGGTTGTTGTCCAACTTAAAACACCATTTCCACATGTACGTAGTTACCAATTGATGGTTCGTGATAACCAGAAATAGGAAGGTTAGTCTCTCATGAGTGCTAACTACTTTACCGGTTGCATGATTTGTGAATGCATGTGGAAATAGAGTCGTAATAAACGGAGAAAAGTGAGATCACATCACTGGTTCATGCTCAATCGCCTTCGAACGGTCAAATATTGCATGAGTAATTTTAAGCAAACCACTCTACAGGAGAATGTCGATCGTACCGCACGTTATTCTATCGGCTCACTTTTGCTATACGCGATTCTCTTACAAATAGGCAACACTAAACGTTTCTCAATGAAAACATTCCATAAGTAGTTGTTATGATAATCAAAATTATTCTTATTACTAAACTGATTTAGAATGCTCAAAAAATCGCAGTTTAAGATAGACAGAACGAAATGAGCACAAACAAACGTGTTGTATTTGGAATTCAAATTTGTGGCCCATCTAGTACAACGAAATCATTGATTCATAGAATTATAAAGAACATCACAGCTTAATTAGGCGTCCAAATTTCTGTGATGGGTTTTAGTTTTCCTTTGGTTTATCGTGCACTTGTTCTGCTACGTTTTGTAGGTAGAATCTGTATGATGTATGATGTACTGATCAGTATTACAATTACCAACAAAAACATGGAACGGACTCACTTGGAAGCGTATTTGAATAATATGCTAATGTGCCTACCTAAATCATTTATATCTACAAGTCGAAGCGTAGAATTTCCAACACTGTCATGTAATATTGGATTTTCCCATACTCAATTAATGAATAATATGTAATTACATGAAAAATATTTTTCAGATTACCAAGAAGATCTGTCTAAATTTACTTCATGTTGAGGGTAAACAATATTTGACATAACATCATCTGACCTGTTTTTATATTTAAACTTAAGTTTCCCACATTAAGAGCTCCCAAATGCCCTGATACGATGAAGAGCGAGGCGAGGAAGCTCTCCCTATACAAATGCTCTCACACGGCTACGTGCGTACAACCACTGCCAGGGAAGTCCTACTCAATGACTTCACGTGGAAGGGCGAGGATTAATTGCGAATACCAGGCAGTCAGACCGGGTCTGTGCAAACGGAGGATCCATCTAGGGGAGTTCCAAAACACTGATTCCAAAGCAATGGTGCACGAGGACTCTAGGATTTTGAGGGAACCAATTATTAGTCCGTGGCCTCCATAGAAATGCATCACCTACGTTGCTCCACCGCCCTGTGGATCGCACATGTAGGCCGAAGGCTTTCGGTGTTATTCGCGTTATCTTGAGCGTGCATCAGATTTGAATGACCAAGTAACGTAGTAGAACTATTGACGTGCTGAAGAATTTTTTCATAACATTTTTTACTCTAAGAATTCGAAATCAGTACACTATATGTTGGTTAGTAGTAAATTTTTAAGAGTTGCTTGTTTGTTAAATGCACACAATCATCGGAATATTCAAAAGTCGAATATGTGAATACCTTTATGCCACGTTTATTCTGTTTGTTCTAGGCATTTCTACACGTTTATTAAGTCCAATGAGATGCACACTTCTATTAGGGAGCAAAAGAGAAGATAGTTCGGGTCCGGAATCATTTCTTGTCATCTGTACATCAAGATCAGATCATCCCTTTATCCACATTAGGACAGAATATAGAAGTCTTGCTTTAATCTTCTCTTTGTATAGTAAACATTGGAGTTCTGGAGTCGCATGGGTAGCTTTACTCTGTTCTTTTTACAGGGTATACTAGTCATCTATTAAACGAGGTCTGGCATTCTGAACACAGTCTTCAGACTCACTTTTCACTAGGGTTGTGTATGCTCTGGTAAACATTGGTAGTATCTAACTTTGTGAATGTCCGTATTAAATACCACAGGCTTGAAAACCGCTAAGCTTCAATTGCCCGACTTGAGGTCAAGATGTTTGATAGACCGGACCAAGAATACAGGCACTTCTCATATGCTGTAGCTATTCAACTTTGCATCCTCAAAGTGCATGTAGATAAACTTAGACGCGTTCGTGTGCATCAGTCACTCTTTAGATCATTTAGCGACATGCACCAGCTTTTCACATCATAAGCCTATAATAGTATTGAGGACTCAACTACACTTGCAAGGTCATATACATGCAGTACAAAAAGTAAAAGAACTAAGACAGAATCATGAAGTTCTCCATGAAGTACTGGTCTACAGATGAAGGAGTTCGAACTTACTCTGATTTCCTGTTTACGACCTATAAGGACCTCCTTATGATATATTAGAAGTGGTACATTAGTGTCAAGATTTTCCAGCTTCAACAGCAATCCATTTTGTTCGTTGTTTAACCAATTGTTGGTTTCCGCGAACGGTGAGTCTGACAGATCTATAGTTCGATGGAAGTTTTAATTGTCTAGTCTATGTAATGACGTGACATTAGTATACCTCAAGTCCGTAGGTAACACATCATGGCCAAGTGACATTTTAAATAACACAGTCAGTGAGGTTGTAATAAATTGTGAAATTTTTCTCAAGATTTTGGATGGTAGTTCAACTGATCCTGTTCACATTTCCGTGCCTATGTGCCAAAGTATATTGTCTCGATCAAAGTCCACGATGAGCAGACGGTTCCTGAAAACTGTATTCGTCATAGTTATTGGTCCAGAAGACGTTGGTGTGTGAAAACTAGCTTTTAATTTTTTTTTCAACGCCCCTGCGCTTTCTTGATCGTCTAGTATCATTTCAGGTCCACACTCTTCCTAAATTATGTTGGGAATCCAACTTTTTATCTTCGTTACGTAATTTATGTGCGAGAATATCAATATGGGCTGCTTGAATGCAGATGTTACCTACTGCACTTCCTAATTTGTTTGAGCTTCTCGAATTTTAATTATAGACCAACATCTTATCGACCTATAACGTTACACAGTGCTTGTTGTGCAATGGCTGGTTGCGGCGTTCTCAACCAGTTTATCTTTATAAATATTGTGTGAATAGACAGAGAGTTTACATACATAGAATTTTTTGGACTTAGTAGCTCTTCTTCCTTCCACACTATTTTCACTATCTGTACAGTGTACAAGTGGAATAGTCAGCTTCAACTTGCCTTTGCCTTTGATCCTGGCAAAATGTAGCCTATCTGGATGCATATTGAGGGCAGCTGGCAACCAGTTTCTTTTCGTGCCAAATGCTTCCAGAGTGGCAGACGCCATATGGCAGGATATGGAAATTATCTTCAACAGCTTGCGTCTGGAATCCTCATCCTTCTTGACTAGTCTCACCACTTCTTCAGTCAATACATCTTGGAGCTTCAAAGACTGCTTGATGAAGTTCCGTTAACGAATATCACAGATTGTGAGGTCAGGGACAAGCTTATCTGATACACCTTGCATAACCACAATTTCTCAGCGAAAAAACTTTTCACGAAGTTCCTTATGAATGTTTTGGATGATATTTCTCTCAGAATATGGTGTATCAGCCATATTCCTACATATCCAGCTGATTTTTATTAATCCGCTACATCGGTGGCGTTAATGATAGTTACAAGAAGTGGTCTTGTGTGAATTTAATACTTTCAGTCCTTTCATTTCGCGAGCATTGTGACCTTGAAAGGTTTCTTTTTGAGACTTTCAGTCTTCCCCTTTAGCTCTCTCTAGAGCATCCTGTCACTTTTAACCCGCAAACTTAGGAAAATTCAGGGTTTTCTTAAAGGTTCATGATTCTGATCGAGTCAAGAAGAACCATAAATGCTTCCTCGGGTACGTTTGTAGTAGCACTGGACACTAAGCACATTTCTTAAAGCTGAATACGAGACATTTTGGAAAATAAACTTTCAACGTTTAACTAAAATAGAAAGTCAATAATAGTGGACGTGGTAACGTTGCAGGCGTGTTTACACTTGTGTAACCGTCTCTTATCCAAAATGAATATATCGTTTTATCTCCAGTCTAAAGGTTTTCATCATCCTTCATCGATGGTTGTTAGAATGCAGAATCCCCAGCTTTTTCCAACTCATTGACCATCCTTTCTGAAAGGCTGTAAGACCAAATTACCAGTTGATCCCACTGTAATATCGGAAATGCTCAGCTTCATTGACGGTGAGACCCTGTCCATTTTATGATGGTGCTGAGCTTCAGCATGTCATCTTGAGTTTTTTTAAACTTCAATTAAATCGGACGATATTGTCGACGAAATCATCACTTTTGTGACCCGATGTCTGAATATAATTGGGTCGTTTAATTGATCACTGGTGAAATATATTTGTCGTCAATGCTCGTGTATGATAATCGACATAAATGGCATTGGTGAATTACTAAGATAAATAAGTCAATTACGATTATGATTTTTAAATACATACATCTGCATACTCACTGAATGAAACAATCAGAAGGCGTGTGAGCCTGTAAAGTGTGATCGATAAACAATGATTCGGTGGATAAGACTTTATGATACAATAAAAGATGGAAAGGAGCTCAAAGGTTAACTACCGTATTTTCGAATAGAAGATAAAGACGATATCAACCGACCCTTCAAACAAGAAATAAATGGTTCAACGTACACAAGAATTTACAACCAGGCGGCTTAGTTCTCGGTAGTAACGTGAGACGAAGAGAAGTCTATGTTCTGAAGCTATTGTCGAACAGGTAAGCCATGACTTCATGGACGAGTTCGTACAGCGAAGTTGAGAACCGCAAACGGAGAAATCGTTCAGGACGTACAAAGACTATGTCTACTGGAAGAAGCCAGCTATCTGACGGCGACGACTCAGGACAATGGACGTGGTGCGCGTTTCGGGAGGAGTGTAAATTGTGATCGATAAACGATCACATAAACGATAAGGTGAAACTCCCACCACCAAATTAACTTTCCCTGACCTTGTATGATTATATCTTGTTTATAAACCAATCATAATTTTATGTTCTTTATGAAATAATATTCGCCTTGCTGACTCATTTTTCCAATCCTCTAGTTACTGTTTGATATGTTATTTATGTCTCTGTTTTCCCTGTGTTAGTGGACTGCACTGTTTATTTTTTATACTAAAGTTTTAGAAACAGATAAAGCTTATCAAGTCAAACAGCGTATTGGTTTTGAGTTTGGCTAAAGCAAGACTCTGTATTCGACACTCTAGAGAATAGCTTAGAGTTAAACCTGCAGGAAATTGCTTCCTACAAGCCAACGCCACTCAATCAAGCGTAATTAATATTTATAATCACACAAAAATTAGCTATAAATTTGCGATGAGTGAGATGAGATGTACACGCACATACGCTCATATAAAAACTGTAGTGGTTTATAAGCAATAAATGATGAGGTCAAAATGCATTTAAAGAAGAGTAAATACATTGGCCTTTCTTGAAGCTAGGATATGTTACATAGGCTTAACACAAAAACCGACACTAGAAACTTCCTTCGCAGATCTGTCAAGAGAATGAAGATGTTGCTCAGAAAATCCTCTGCATTCATGTTACTAGTGCCACACGCCCACGCACGATCCCACTGACTTTTATATCCCGATAAGAATAATGAGTGGCAATCTTCATGATCTAATTGTGGAACAATACTATATGTATGTTTTATCGTATATTTGTTAGTTAACTAAACTATTCATATTCATGTTTCTTTTGTTATAAGCTTTATTTTAACTAATGAACTGTCATTATACAATTTTTCATTCTTGAATTATCCCTTTTTCTGTTAATCACTACCTCTCACAATTGAAGCCACAGTTGGCCAAATCTCGTACAACTGTTGTTTCCTACTTATGATACGATGTGGTCTGTTTAATTGGTGTATAAACCTCGTACGTTTGAAATAAATGATTCATATCGCAGAGGCTTGGATTGATGTTCTAGACTTAACTGGCTGAGCTAGGCAGGAAGCAGGACAGATAAGGACTTCAGACTGCTCAAACGGATTAACGGGTCTTTGATTCCATCGCTGAGTCACTGCTTTCCAAATGGAAGCATCATTAATTATCTATCAACAGGGCAATTAAGCCAATAACTCACAGATTGACCTGATGTTACCAATTGTACAACATTTTAAACACTAACCAATACAAAATACACAGCAATTACGTGGGTGAAATTTACCACAGGGTAAACATTTACCGAACGTGTGCTCGCTTTCGTGACTTGCCTTGCCATTACTTCTTGAATTGTTACTTGCATGACTTTGAGTGCGTATTACACAGGGATAACCAAGTAAGTAGTAAAATTCTCCATGTTCTGGAATTAAATATCATGCACTGCCTCGTAATTCACATACTCCGTTCTAACATCTTGAAATGAACACTTTGTCATCCACATGAGCTCTTTTTCAAGATTTAAAACGATATTGGCTGCAATCAATCGCAGCTGCGCATGTAGTTCATGATCCAAACTGCATTAGGCAGCTTATTCTTGCAATTCAAGCATGAATTCTCTAACCTTCTGGTTATTCTGAAAAATCACTCCAGAAATCTTGTTCTTTACCGATATTCAAAACTAGAGCACCTTTCATGATTTCATAGCATTTCGCTGAGAATTGCGTAATCAAGTGAGATATGTATTTCTGTAAAATTATGATTGTTGACAATTTTACGGCGTATTTACAAATATGTACGCACACATATGTACATACGTTTGACGTCCATAAATTTGTACACTGAATAAGCTCTGTTCATGTCCTTCGTATTCATTAAAGGTTCACTTATTTCAGAAAAATGTAGCTTTCAATCAACCTTGTGCTAGTAAGGCTACACATACTAACGATAATTCTTCCACCGCTAATGATAATACAACTACCGCGACAAACGTAGTGGACTCTCAGCATAAGATACTTTATAAGTAGTAAGGAGTGGAACGTAAGTTCTAAGTTGTCAATGCCCATTTTCGACGAGATGGGTTTCCCAAGAAGAAAACCATAGCGTAGGCGGAACGCTTGGAGGTCATTTGATTGTCATGTTGAGATCAATCAAAACTTTGCAACCTGTAAACGGATTAGGAAGGCTTTGCGTGTGTGTTATGTAGATGCATTGCAATATCAGACGACACATAAAAGTCTTCTACATTTTTTCTTTTTTTAAACTATAAACCTTTTAAATCCAAAAAATACTATTATCATCACTAGGAATACTGATAGCACAAGTACCTAAAGAACTGGTAATAATGGTTTATCTATGAATACCAATATTTCAACTCATGCTACTGTTAAGACCGATTTTACTACTAGTACAACTAAAACAAATAATCCTATCGCTGCAATACTGTTACAAGACCTAGCAATACAACCACGATTGATAACGATTATGCTTCTTATATTGAATTCAATGCATGTGAATGACTGTAGATTGCGGAAAAACTGAAATACTGCATGAATGACACACAAATCCTTCATAATTCAAAAACAGAACAAAAACCATTAATTTCAGTGAGTAATGTACAAGCTTAATTATCTTCCAGAAAATTTAGATGCAGAACAAACAGTAAGTCTCTCGAAAGAATCACAAATCAATCAGGATGAACAATCCACCATTGTTTTCACTGAGTTACTGCCTCGAAAACATACAATGTTGAACTACACTGACCACGGACTCTCCCTGGAACACCAGGAAGTACGTCACGAAGCCAGTAACAAGTGAGCGCATGATGATTATTGTTCAGATGGGGTTTCGACGATACTGTGGAAATTTTTAGCAGTTGGTTTCATGGATCAATTAAAACTATACCACCATGGAAAACGGCATTCTGAGAATTCAACTGTTAACGAATAGATTTCACCAATCAGATCAATAATTTCAGATCCACTTGAACTGTCTTACTTGATTATGGATAAAAAACTGTCTTAAAATAATTTGATTTCAGATGAAAGTTGATGTTGAACTCACTGCATTATTTCTAGCTTGAAGTCAAATCTAATCCACTTCATACAGAGACGTATTCAGAAGCTTAGATTTACATGAATATACCCTCATCTTTGATTACAATAAATAAGCTACTAACAAATTGTAAGTAGTAAAACGTTCAAAATTAAGATTATTAAGACTAAGTAGATTATTTCTGCCATTGTCAATTTATTTACACTGGGTGGTATTAATTTCCCATAGATGGTGGACGGTGGCGCAACTTCATGCTAATGAGGTATGTCAACCTGGACCGATCCATATATGTGTCTGATTCTACGTTGTATTTGACTGACAGACATTACCTATTAAGTTGTCGTTTTCTTCACATCAACTGGAAACAAAAGAACAATGAAGTTGGAGACGATTTATATTTTGTAAATAAAGCATTATTTTTACTGTATAGTTCTCAGATTTTTCTAAGGGATTCCGTAATTACGTATTGAAATATATTCGATCGTCGCTTATCGTGTATTCTCATTCACTGCAATAATAATATTAATAATAATAATAACAATAGTAATATTAGTATTAGTAGTAGTAGTAGTAGTAGTAGTAGTGGTAGTAGTAGTAGTAGTAGTAGTAGTCATCGTAATTGTTGTTGTTCTCGTAGTCCGCAGTAGCATTAATGGTAGTGCTAGTAGTAGTCGCTGTAGTGGTAATAGTAGTAGTAGTCGTAGTCATAGCCCTCGTCGTCGTAGTAGTAGTAATAGTAGTAGTAGTAGTAGTATTGACTTACGAATTTTCAAAGTCTATGAAAGTAACTTTATATCTGATAAACTTCTCATCATCAAATATATAGATATTTACGTATAATTCAACGTTGTTGAAAAATTTCTTCACAAGGGAATTAACCTTATGAAAAAAATCAATATTGACGAAAAAATTTAATAAAAAGAAAAACTTAAGGTGGAGACTGGTGGTTGTGGTGGAGGTATTAGTTTTGGTGGTAGTGGTATTGATGGTGGTGATAAGAATGATGATAGTTACAATCAATCAAAATAAAGAAAAACAGACAAGAGTAAACATGAATATGCATCTTTATTGATGTTAAAAGCATAATCTATGGGGAATTTATTCAACAACAACAACAAAAATGACAAAAATAATCAATAATTTCATTAGAAATTTTTCTTTTGAATTATTTACTTGAATTTTATTTTGTTCTTAATTTTCGTATGTTTATTAGAATAACAGTTATATAATAAATAGAAATTACGCCAAGTTTAATTTGATGGAAAATAAAAAGGAAAAAGAAAGACAAAGTCTTAATGACAAGTAAAAGAATGACCGAAGCTAGATAATGACACTGTTGGATAATGGCCGATTCGAGGGTCAAGTGGTTAAGCGTTCTCTTGCGAGACCGAAAGTCATGATTTTGAACTACACGGATGAGAACGTGGATGAGCAATGTTGAGGAGTCTCATACTACGACGAGATAGCTGACCAATGCTTCTAGTTTTCCATGATGATGGTCTAGCTTTCATCGATACTTGAAGTCAACTATTAAATGAATGAATCATACTTCTTTTCACTACTTCAATGGGTATTCTATTTACATGAGTTGAATAGTTTATTATTGAAGTTTTGATCATCGTTCTGATTAATGTTATCACTTACTTTGTCTTGGATGCGCGCTACTGAAGAATCACACAATGGGACAAAATGGCCGTACAGTTATTTCGAGTTTATCATGGTGGTCTAACTTCAACTGATCCATGAACTTAACTATTTAATTTACTACAATCCTCACGAAAACCCTATCAGACTTTATTTGTGTTGAATGAAATTCTGGGATTATTGTCGAGTTTCTTAAAATTACTATTTTGCATTTTAAACTCTAATCAGCTATTATTATTATCTTATCCAAGTGTTCATGATTATTATTCAGTTTATTATTATGACATTTGTGTTTTTTGCCTTTCTTCACATATGTCAATTAGACTATTATCTGACCTATAAACGATTTTCTTGCTTACCCCTTGATTAGTACGTTAACCTCATTTGTTATTTTTCTCGAATCCATTTTGGTGATGCAAAAATTTTTCCTATCCTCCAATAAACATAAATTTTCCATATAACTATATATACGAATGTACAGCTTAAGTAAATGATTTCGTCGAAAAGAAGATTTTCTTCGCTGAATTCTCTTTTTATTATTCAATGATACTATGGGTTATTTTAATAATCATATTTTTCTTTTAACTTAAGATGGTCGGTGGTTAGCAGTGGAATAGAAGATGAGCATTTCTTCTGCTGGATGTACCTGCTTCGCAGAATCGATAATTATTCCATGACTCAAACCCGGCGTCTTTCTGCTCCAAACATCATCGCATTAGTCGCTTGACTACTGAGTCCTGATAGCCAAATATTCTCTTATATTCTCACCAACCAACATAACAATGTCATTCAACATTACACTTGGTTATTTCATTTTGTACATGGCAGAAAATTTTGGTAAGACACCTAAATAGTACTTTTACATATTAAGTTATTTATGTAAGTGCACCACGGTATGAATGATTGTTCCTTTGCCCTATCAACCCTACCATCGACTTCAACAATCATACACTGACACTCACTCACTCATTCAATGGTATATAGGCAAATCAAACATCAAATTACATATGAGTTATTGTTTCCTTATAGAAATGAAAACGAAAGAGGGAATCATTTTAGTGTCACATTATCAACCTACTTATAGTAATAAATTAATTAGAATTGATATAATTTATCATTGAACTGTCAAAATGAACTGAGAACTAAACGTGCAGATATTTTCATATTTTGATGTTTTTAAAATGAATTTTTACTAAACTACGTATGTGTATACACTTACCTACTTAGTTACTAACTTACGCATGTGACGCGTTCATAGAGGAGCGTAGGCCAATCACCAGCATTCTTCATCTGAATCTATCTTGGACAATCCTTTGCTGTTATTTCTAGTCTCTATTCATATTTTTCATACCTCTTAACAATTCCTGACGAAGTGTGTTTTCCATCTTCCGATTTTCCTTTATCATTCAGGGATCAAAGGTATCACTTGCTTCTTAATGCAGTTTGGTGTTTTACTCAATGTATGTTTTATCCAATTCCAACGTTTTTTCCTGAATTTCTCTTCAGATTGGATCCGGTTGTAGTAGTTCTCCACGTTTATGCTCTGCACAGTAGAAATAACTGTCTGGATAATCGTACTGACCATTATTAATTTATTATTGGTTGACAGACAATTGTTTTGAGTTCTGTATGTTTTTCAACTGCAGAAATTTTGCCCATGCTTTGCCAATCATCACTTTTTCGTCTGCACTACATCAGTTACTTTTATCGAAGGTGCCGCCCAGATACGTGAAGTAAGTAAAGAAGGCGGGACAACGTTGAGCTACGCTCTTGACAAGATAAAAGTGACATTTGTGGCCGACATTTTGAGAGTAATTGAGCTAAATTGTGGAGTGAGGTTGTTCTTCGATGATACTCCACAATGTGTGCATTGTTCGTTCGTATACTTATGATCATCATTAATAAAAAACAGTTTGTTTAGCTAAATGTGAATTAGGTCAAGTACTTGTATATCATAGGATTGAATATCATTCAATGAATCAATAATACTGTGGAGCATTTAAGAGTTATAATTGATCTAATTTTATCATCAGATCGAATGGATATCTGATGTACCATGTCTAATTCACAAAGGTATAGTGAACGTTCAATCATCAGCTCAATAAGCTTTATTAACTCTGTTAACTGAATGGAAGTTATTGTCAAGATTCAGATTTGACAGAACAATCTTTTGAGAAGTACTTACAATTCAATGTTGTTTAGCCCAACAGTCAATCACCTAGTAAACTGGTATCTTCTATGGTTTGTCCAAATTATACTTGTACAATACAACGTTGAAGACATCATGGGACTACATGGACTGGGAGAGAGAAACGAAAACGGGGAAAGATTTGCAAATCTGTGTGCATTCAATAAATTGGTCATAGGCGGTACATTATTTCCTTACAAACGTATACACAAAGCCACGTGGATCTCACATCGGAAAACACCACAGAGAATCAGATAGATCACATTTGCATCAATAAAAAATTCAGAAGGACAATGGAAAATGTGAAAACCAGGAGAGGAGCGGACATAGCTTCAGATCATCACCTGGTTGTGGCCAAATTGAAACTGAACTTAAAGAAGAACTGGACACACGAACAAATGCAGATAAAGACAGCCAGCATAGCAGCAGTCTCTGCATCAGTAGGCCTCAACATTTACAAAGGGAAAACCAAGTTTCTCAAACACAACACGGAGAACAGCAATCCAGTCACTCTTGATGGCAAAACTCTGGAAGATGTGGAATCCTTCACATATCTGGGAAGCATCGTCGATAAACAAGGAGGTTCAGATGCAGACGTCAAGGCGAGGATTGGCAAAGCTAGAGCGGCATTCCTTCAACTGAAGAACATATGGAACTCAAAACAACTTTCAACCAATATCAAAGTCAGAATCTTCAATACGAACGTCAAGGCAGTTCTACTGTACGGAGCTAAAACTTCGAGAACTACAACAACCACCATCAAGAAGGTAGAGGTAATTATTAATAGCTGTTTACGCATGATACTCAACATCCATTGGCCGGATACCATCAGCAACAGCCTTTTGTGGGAGAGAACCAACCAGCTTCCAGCTGAAGAGGAAATTAGGAAAAGACGATGGAAATTGATAGGACATACATTGAGGAAACCATCAAACTGCATTACGAGACAAGCGCTAACTTGGAATCCTGTAGGGAAGCAGAAAAGTGGAAGGCCAAAGAACACATTACGTCGAGAAATAGTAGCACATATGAAAAGGATGAATAAGAACTGGAAAGAGCTTGAAAGGATTGCCCAGGACAGGGTTGGATGGAGAATGCTAGTGAGCGGCCTATGCTCCTTCACAAGGAGTAACAGGCGGCATCGTATCGTTATCGTAATTCAACGTACTACTTTGATGTCATCAATTGCTAGATGTGAGTAATAAAATCTCAAACATCTTAGTTATTATTATTGTCATTATCATTAGCTTGATTCAACGATATAGTTTAGGTACACTATAACATTCTCAGCGCAAAGTAAATTCAACGAGTTCCCGTTCCTTATTTCTTGACTCATCCTGATGCTCAGGAATGATTGATCACCAGCTAGATGTTAGCCGTTCAGAAATAGACATTTGAATAGTGTGTATACTTTTAGATGGATACTGCTAGCTACCACAATATTTCTGATTAGGCTCTTTCATAACTTGTACAGTGGAATATCGTGAACGTTTCACAAACGCACCTGAAAAGGTTATGAGAATAATACACATAACGATCTGTTAAAATAAACAAGAAAAACAGATAACTTGTTGAAATATCCAGAACAAGTTGACCAGATGTTCAAACAGACTGCCTTGGTATTTTACCGTATATAATCTCTGTAAATGGTTTCATTTAGTAGAAGAACAATATATGAATAAAGTTTTTTTAGAAATATGTAGTAAGGTATTAATGTTTGGTTTGTTTGAACTTGACAACTAATTTTTTATGTGACCATTGGTTGAATATGATTGATTTTTCTGGAATTTTTTATGGCTTCATGGTATAAAAAAGTTAATTAACTTAAAAAAATGTAGGTCAAATGAAATTTTGTGAATTTTTAAGGTGAGACTTATAATCACCTGGCTTATTTGCTTATCAAAATACGACATTAGTACCGTGACAAACAAATGATGTTTGATCGATATGAGCAGAGTACAGTTCTTATTGATCCGTGTACTTGAATTATTCCGTGTGTCTGTAAATACAGTACGTCAATTCCAGCCTACGCGATAATAATCTAGCGTTTCATAAATACTGAGAATAAGTACGAAGAAGACATAACACAACACACCTTAAAATAGTAAATAACATTTGTACAAGATGGAACCAAAAGTGGTTGTGAATGTGTGAGACTTTAATGAATACACTGGGCATAATATAAGTACGATATGTCGTATAATAATGGTAATCATCCTGAAGGTACAAGCATTTATTAACAGCTGATTACGCAAAATCCGTCTAATCTTTTGAACAAATACAGAGTCAGCAACAAGCCACTATGGGGGAAAACAAACCAGGCTCCAGCTGTTGAAGAATTCAGGAAGATGCGCTGTAAGTGGATAACTCAATCATTGAAGAAAGCATCCAAATTCTCCACAAGACAAACCTTTACTTGAAGTCTTCAAGGCCAAAAGAAGAGAGGGAGAACAAAGAACACATTACGCCGAGAAATCGAGACAGACATGGAAAGAATGAACAACGTTGGATGGAACTAGAAAAGGAGCCCACGACAATGTGGATTGAATAATGCTGGTCGGCGGCCTATGCTCCTTCGAGATAAAAGGCGTGAGTAAAATAAGTAATTCTCAGATTTTACTTAGATGTTCTGTGGTTATGTATTGAAATACATTTGATTAGTTCAAGTTGAATTCTCGATCACTACAGTAATATCTTATATACTTTAATCACAAGTTGATATAAAAGAAAGAAAAAAAGAAAGTGGAATCAATGATAAATCGACTGTAATCCTGTCGATCTTCCTAAATTACATTTTAAAGATTTTCATAGGATAAATTTGAACATCTCATATCCACCTGTAGTTCGTATTGATGTCGATCAGAAGAACTATGAAAGTTCCACGTATAAACCTTCCATCTTAGAGGACAAAACTCCATCAAAAAGAAATATTATTCAAAATAAGGTTTTAGTTGATAATTCATTTGCAAATGTAAATAGCTACTTATCATAAGTTCTTTAAGATTAAAACACTGTAGGATTTGTAAATAAAGATGGATAGTGACTAGCAGTAGACTACAGGTTACGCGTTTCAATGTATTTACGACTAGTAAGCCGGATATACCTGAATTTCAGATTTGGTGGAGATGCATAGGCCACCCACCAGCACTCTCCATCCAACTCTGTTCTTTACAATCATTTTCGTTTCTTTTTTATCCTTTTCAAGCCTGCTCCTAACTCCTGACGCAGCGTATTTACATTTTCGACGATGGTTGTGGTAGTTCTCCACATTTCAGCTCCATAGATTGAGACTGTCCTTGCATTGCCAATCCTCGCTTTTAATGCTGCGTGTTATTTTGTCATGATTTCGTTAGAAATATTTGTATTATTTCAACATTCACTGATGAAATAGACCATGAACATATAGAGGAAGATTGATAATTTAGTAGGACCTCGAGGAAACCGTTAGAAGATTTTAGAAGTATATCTGAGCGCATGATATTTATATCAGTCTATAATCAGTAGATTAATCAATATGAATGAATAGGAATATGACCAATCCCTCATCCAGTTATAGATTGATTGAACGAAACGTCTAGTGAGAAGATCAAAACTGATGATTATCGAATCACAAGTCATCAGAGCAAAATGGCTCAGAGTTTTGAATGACCAATTTTAGGTTACAGTAAATTATAAAAACGATTTCTGAGATCATAAAGAACACCTAGGAATCAAAAATTGATTGGTTACTATTTAGTGTTCTAAGTCATGTGTGTAATTTACCTCTTTCTTCAGATCAAATCCTATTGACCAAGCTACAATGGGGCCACTAATTTGGTGGCTCGACATTGCATGCACTATGTTGAAATAGCGTCTCTGACTGTGAATAGGCATGAAGCGGGACGGAGTCTGTCACGGAGGATCAGTTCCACCAAGACTACAAGTTTACTTTGTTGACGAGTGCCAAATAGCGTAAAGCGTGAGTCTATGATTTTCTGTTAATCGTCTCCATCTGCCATTTTGCCTCTCAGTTCAATTATCAATATTAGAGAATTTATTGTCAGTAAAGTAAATGAAAAACTCGCTGAAATGATTTCACTGGATCTGGTTCTCAACATGATCTTTTCACATGTACACCTTGTAGAATTTTTCTACTTCAGCTAAAAAATCATCAATAACTGCATTTAATGGGATATAATTTATGATGATGAAAAGAAGCCCTTGATTGATTTAATTTTGGTGCCCGTCTACTTATATCTACAAGGAGTATTTCATTATAACTAGTTAGCTACTAAATGAGTCCATGTTGTCAGGTTAGAATTGTGAAGATTATCAAGTTTTTGATTGAGATCATGGACCGATCGATGTTAGACCACAATCGAAATCCTAGAAGCAGTAAACAACAGTTTTTTGGGCTATGGAAGCAGTGCACATCCATGAGCGCGCTCGCAGGATTCGAGCTCAAAACCTTTATTCTCACACGTGACTGCTAAACCCCTAGATCATTTAGACGGCCGGCATCCAACGGTGTTAAGTTATAAACTCAGTTAATCTACAAAATTGCATGACTATCTTCCCTCGTACCGAGGTAGATACCTATCTCTTCCTGACAAGGATTAGCGTCACTGGTGACGGTTTCTCATGTTATGTTATAACAAGGTTGCTAAACAACGCTTGACGGTGAATTTGAGGCAGGTTAAATAGCATCAATTTCTGTATATTCACCTATGAAAACCACATGATCAGAGGAATCATTATGTTATATTGTTATTTCAGAATTTGTTTGAAGCGGTTTATTCTTCACAACCAAAGTCATTAGAATTATTTGGTTTAAGATTTCGTCTTCTTTTTGTGACAAGTAAGTGATCACATTATTCAGAACGGTCATGTTGGCTTCACTAATAAACCACTCCACTCATACAAACATAATACTCAACGAAGTAGTGGAGAGATGTATGATTCTTTTATCTAATAGTTGAATTCATGAAAAAAATAAAGATAATAAGTGAAAAGAAAAATTTCTAATGAAATTGTTGAATTGTCGATTACCTTTGTTGTTGTTGTTGACGAAATTTCTCATAGAGTGTACACGCTTAACATAAATATAGATGACTAATCATGCTTATTTTTGTCTGTTTTTCAGGCTTTGCATTTTGTTCTAACGATCATCAACACCACCTTCCTTTGGTCTTTTGGTTTGTTCATTCAATTTTATTCATCGACAAACTTCTCTTTTTTTAAACGTTAATTAACTGTGTGAACACATTTTTCAACGACGTTTATGTAAGATTACAAATACTTAAAAATTAATATCAGTCAGTCAGTCAGTAGGCCGAAACTTAGGACCAGACACATATGGGCATCGGTCGAAATTGTCATACCTCATCATCACAGCAAGATGAACACTGGATTCATAGAAGTAGTTAATTCAGTGGTGGCGATAAACAAAATAAATATTGCACATAAGGTTATGTCAGAATGTAGAAATCCATACTTCTGAATTCAGTGAGTTTCGTAGAGGACACCATCTTTGAATGAAAGATAAAACAACTAAGGAAACCAAATATGCCTGGATACAAATTTACTGAATCTCTTTATGAAATCTAAAAACCATACAGTAAAATCGTGATTTGCAAAATTTCAACTAATCGCCTCAGACTTCATTGTCCTCGTTCTCTTTTGTTTGATCTTCTTAACCTTCTATCACCAGATATTTCACTTTCCATCGATGATGCACACTACTCATATCCATAAATATCAGTAGCACACATTACAGTTTTACCTGAGTATAGAAATTCTGTAGAATATGGAAAATATATGAAACCAGTTTTTAAGATGGTAACTAAAAAAAGTGCCACGCTATTGTTTATAGGCTTTAAGGATCTTCAAAAATGTGCACAAAAATCATTTGACAAAAATCGAGAATCCTTCAAAGATCTTGGTAGGTAATGAAACCGTATTTGTTGAAAACAAAGAAAAAAATCTGACATTCCGAAAAATCAAGAAAGAATCAGGTTTGTGAAGAGAAATGCGGGTAGTAGTATTAGTTGAATAAGTGAATTCATGAGTAAATTAAAGCCAGACCACCGTAAAATGTCTGGGAGCACTGAACGGCTAATTTTTCCAGGTACGGAACTCCTCTGTAAAACACATTCATGATCCCACACACTGAATTCGAAACCAGGAACTTCGATCGCGCAAGCGAACACTTAACTTATAAATCAATCAGCCGCTTAGAATCCAACGACGGTAATGTCTTACATCAATCAATCCACGAAATTGCGCCACCGTTATCAATCTATAGAAAGTTACTATCACTCAGTGTAAAGTAATGTGTCAGTAACAAAAGCTTGGTTCTCTTAGTTGGAGACGCATTCATTAAGATGTTGACATGTATAATTAAAGAAAATATGACTAGATGAATTTGTCATTCGAAAGAGTAATACGTTGGGTAATCAATCGAATTAATCTTTATAAACCTAATTGTGCATACTTTATTGCTTAAAATTTGTTAGTAGTTTATTTGCTGTAATCATGCAAATCCAGGCATCTGAATAAATTTCAGTATGACGTCGGTTTGATACGACTAAAGTTCAGGAATATTTCAATGAAATTAACACCAACGTTCATCTGAGATCGAGTCACTTCAAGACAGTTTGTCAAACATAATCAAGTAAGACGGCTAAATTAGAATTGAAATTATTGATCTTATTAGTGATATATATTCGTTAACAATTGAGTTCTCAGAATGGGGTTTTCCATTGTGGTCTAGCTATAATTGATTGATGAAATCAACTACTAAATATTATTATAGTGTAGACAAACTCGCATTTGAACAATAATCATCATGTGCTCACTGGTGACTGTCTTCATGTGGTATTTCCTCTAGTTGTAGTCCAATCGTATCTGTTGTACAGACGATAAGTCAGTGAAGACAACGGTGGATCGTGCATCGTCATTAATTTGTGGCTCTTTTAAAATGATAAGTGTCTGTCCTAAGTCTAAATTAGTCGAATATTTTTAAACATGTATATTACTCACTCAAATCAAAATTGTTTGTTCTTGTTAAGTTCGCTAATACATTGGGCTATCTCCGCGTCGGTTTGAATTCCATCGCTGTCGCCACTGTTGAGTTCATTGCTTGATTAACGCAGAATACGGTTGACAACTACGACACTCAAAGTTAGAACTTTGCCGTTTCAAATCAGAATACAGAAGAAGAGCTGGAGAAGTGTTTACTTGATATGAATCAAACTGAACAGAAATTCATGGGTATTGATATATATTGATATTCTACAAATTTCTGACAACCTACAGAACCACTCCGAACCCATATGTTCCAGACGGTAAGTCTCCTGCCGAAGCCATGTCTGTAAGGCGTATTCGAACCGTTTTCAACGCCATGCTGCCATCGAAATTAGTGAACAGGCACAATCAAAATCCAAATATGCGGAACTTAAATGTCGGCGATGAAGTTTTCATTAAATCCTACCTCGGAAAGAACCGATGGGAGCCGAGAAAAATTGTACAAAAATTAGGAAAAGTTCTGTACAGTGTCCGAGGAACTTTTGGAACATGTATACGACATACGAATCAAATCCATAAAGGCAAAAGAACGATGCAGACTCGAAATAAACGGCCGAATTACCCGTTAGAGTCTACTTTGGACGTACCAACGATACATATGCTCAAGGACACTGAAAGGAAGCCTTGGATAAGGAAGACGACAAGAATGATGAGACACCACCGCAACCCAGTTGTCAAGCTACAAATAAATCCTAGAAAGAAATCTTATTCGAAGGAGGTGTTGGGATGGCCACCGAGAAGCCACCCTCGTACATAGTCGATTGACTAAGTTATCGATTAACTTATCGATCAGATGTTAAGTATTTGAATAGCAGTCAATTGATTAACTTATCGATGAATGTTTAAGAATTTTTAAATGACAATATTGATTATATATATAATTTTGTATGAATACTCATGTTTGATTGTATATTTTGATTCTTGTCAATAAGTGCTCACAAACGTCTTTCGTCTTCTTACTTGCGAGCGATTGGAGGTTATAACGTTCGAGTGTCATCCGTTATAGAGTCTTTTCGTGCGTATTCGAGTAGAGAACTAAACACGAATGTACAGTTCAAATAATAGGTCTATTTTTTTGGAACAAAACTGATATCATAGTAGACCATAATATTACACACCCACCATTTCAGATTCTGAAATGCCTAATTATTTACTATCACTATTAGTTTTATTATAACACAGCCCTGTAATGTAATGCAATTTTCCATCTGTCACATTGTTTTAAGTGATATAGCAAATAGTATATCAGTGTTCAATGACAAAATGCATGAATGTTTCAAGGAGATATCAGTGCAAATAACTGACATCGATGTACACATGTAACATGAATAGATTTCGAGATGAGATCATAACAAAAAAAGTTTTCACATCGTTAAAACCGTATTTCAAATTCAAATAACGTGAAATTCAAACAATCGAATTCGATTACACGAAAATGGATTGTACTAAATCATCGTCTGTGTTTTGTTATGAAAATAAATTGTGAATTTCTAGGCCTTATTTGATAACAGAGTGCATATTCTGAAAACTGAAGCTCATTTCTTCGATTGTGTTATTGACTTCGTAAACCAATAATCAGGAGAGTATGTAAATCTACGGAATTGTTATCTTATAAAGATTTAGATGTTGAAGCTGGATAAATATTGCTTCCAGTACGTTAGATACTACTATTGGATTCACTGATATCGGTTTTACGACTCATGAATTTGTCGCGTGATAATAATATGTTCATTCCACGCTGCTTTAAATTATATAGAGATATTTTGGCTTCTTCGTTTCACTCGAATTAATTGAGTCTTCAACAACTAGGTGAATGCACACAAAACCAATAAGATGCAATCAAAATAACACGAGAACACACGAAGTTAAAGCAAACATCATATACCGAATAAATTGGTACGAATGAGAGAAAAATGACATTGCACAAAGTATACGCTCGCTCTGTTTATTGTGTCAGCGAACAATAACTAGAGACGAAAATCCTGAACATAGGTTCTCTGAAATCAATGCATGTGGATAACCCAATATCAATATGATTGTGAAAAAAAAACGAAATACAGGATAGAAGAAATAAAATTCCCTCGTTTGATGAAGGCAAAACCGTTGAGCCGGATTCCGAGAACTACAACAAGGCCTGTAAAGGCCATAGAAGAGTCAGAGTTTCCATCTAATCAGATCGTGATGTAGCTTTGTAGAATATCAATATATATCAATACCCATGAATTTCTGTTCAGTTTGATTCATATCAAGTAAACACTTCTCCAGCTCTTCTTCTGTATTCTGATTTGAAACGGTAAAGTTCTAACTTTGAGTGTCGTAGTTGTCAACCGTATTCTGCGTTAATCAAGCAATGAACTCAACAGTGGCGACAGCGATGGAATTCAAACCGACGCGGAGATAGCCCAATGTATTAGCGAACTTAACAAGAACAAACAATTTTGATTTGAGTGAGTAATATACATGTTTAAAAATATTCGACTAATTTAGACTTAGGACAGACACTTATCATTTTAAAAGAGCCACAAATTAATGACGATGCACGATCCACCGTTGTCTTCACTGACTTATCGTCTGTACAACAGATACGATTGGACTACAACTAGAGGAAATACCACATGAAGACAGTCACCAGTGAGCACATGATGATTATTGTTCGTGTGTTCTCGTGTTATTTTGATTGCATCTTATTGGTTTTGTGTGCATTCACCTAGTTGTTGAAGACTCAATTAATTCGAGTGAAACGAAGAAGCCAAAATATCTCTATATAATTTAAAGCAGCGTGGAATGAACATATTATTATCACGCGACAAATTCATGAGTCGTAAAACCGATATCAGTGAATCCAATAGTAGTATCTAACGTACTGGAAACAATATTTATCCAGCTTCAACATCTAAATCTTTATAAGATAACAATTCCGTAGATTTACATACTCTCCTGATTATTGGTTTACGAAGTCAATAACACAATCGAAGAAATGAGCTTCAGTTTTCAGAATATGCACTCTGTTATCAAATAAGGCCTAGAAATTCACAATTTATTTTCATAACAAAACACAGACGATGATTTAGTACAATCCATTTTCGTGTAATCGAATTCGATTGTTTGAATTTCACGTTATTTGAATTTGAAATACGGTTTTAACGATGTGAAAACTTTTTTTGTTATGATCTCATCTCGAAATCTATTCATGTTACATGTGTACATCGATGTCAGTTATTTGCACTGATATCTCCTTGAAACATTCATGCATTTTGTCATTGAACACTGATATACTATTTGCTATATCACTTAAAACAATGTGACAGATGGAAAATTGCATTACATTACAGGGCTGTGTTATAATAAAACTAATAGTGATAGTAAATAATTAGGCATTTCAGAATCTGAAATGGTGGGTGTGTAATATTATGGTCTACTATGATATCAGTTTTGTTCCAAAAAAATAGACCTATTATTTGAACTGTACATTCGTGTTTAGTTCTCTACTCGAATACGCACGAAAAGACTCTATAACGGATGACACTCGAACGTTATAACCTCCAATCGCTCGCAAGTAAGAAGACGAAAGACGTTTGTGAGCACTTATTGACAAGAATCAAAATATACAATCAAACATGAGTATTCATACAAAATTATATATATAATCAATATTGTCATTTAAAAATTCTTAAACATTCATCGATAAGTTAATCAATTGACTGCTATTCAAATACTTAACATCTGATCGATAAGTTAATCGATAACTTAGTCAATCGACTATGTACGAGGGTGGCTTCTCGGTGGCCATCCCAACACCTCCTTCGAATAAGATTTCTTTCTAGGATTTATTTGTAGCTTGACAACTGGGTTGCGGTGGTGTCTCATCATTCTTGTCGTCTTCCTTATCCAAGGCTTCCTTTCAGTGTCCTTGAGCATATGTATCGTTGGTACGTCCAAAGTAGACTCTAACGGGTAATTCGGCCGTTTATTTCGAGTCTGCATCGTTCTTTTGCCTTTATGGATTTGATTCGTATGTCGTATACATGTTCCAAAAGTTCCTCGGACACTGTACAGAACTTTTCCTAATTTTTGTACAATTTTTCTCGGCTCCCATCGGTTCTTTCCGAGGTAGGATTTAATGAAAACTTCATCGCCGACATTTAAGTTCCGCATATTTGGATTTTGATTGTGCCTGTTCACTAATTTCGATGGCAGCATGGCGTTGAAAACGGTTCGAATACGCCTTACAGACATGGCTTCGGCAGGAGACTTACCGTCTGGAACATATGGGTTCGGAGTGGTTCTGTAGGTTGTCAGAAATTTGTAGAATATCAATATATATCAATACCCATGAATTTCTGTTCAGTTTGATTCATATCAAGTAAACACTTCTCCAGCTCTTCTTCTGTATTCTGATTTGAAACGGTAAAGTTCTAACTTTGAGTGTCGTAGTTGTCAACCGTATTCTGCGTTAATCAAGCAATGAACTCAACAGTGGCGACAGCGATGGAATTCAAACCGACGCGGAGATAGCCCAATGTATTAGCGAACTTAACAAGAACAAACAATTTTGATTTGAGTGAGTAATATACATGTTTAAAAATATTCGACTAATTTAGACTTAGGACAGACACTTATCATTTTAAAAGAGCCACAAGTTAATGACGATGCACGATCCACCGTTGTCTTCACTGACTTATCGTCTGTACAACAGATACGATTGGACTACAACTAGAGGAAATACCACATGAAGACAGTCACCAGTGAGCACATGATGATTATTGTTCGTGTGTTCTCGTGTTATTTTGATTGCATCTTATTGGTTTTGTGTGCATTCACCTAGTTGTTGAAGACTCAATTAATTCGAATGAAACGAAGAAGCCAAAATATCTCTATATAATTTAAAGCAGCGTGGAATGAACATATTATTATCACGCGACAAATTCATGAGTCGTAAAACCGATATCAGTGAATCCAATAGTAGTATCTAACGTACTGGAAGCAATATTTATCCAGCTTCAACATCTAAATCTTTATAAGATAACAATTCCGTAGATTTACATACTCTCCTGATTATTGGTTTACGAAGTCAATAACACAATCGAAGAAATGAGCTTCAGTTTTCAGAATATGCACTCTGTTATCAAATAAGGCCTAGAAATTCACAATTTATTTTCATAACAAAACACAGACGATGATTTAGTACAATCCATTTTCGTGTAATCGAATTCGATTGTTTGAATTTCACGTTATTTGAATTTGAAATACGGTTTTAACGATGTGAAAACTTTTTTTGTTATGATCTCATCTCGAAATCTATTCATGTTACATGTGTACATCGATGTCAGTTATTTGCACTGATATCTCCTTGAAACATTCATGCATTTTGTCATTGAACACTGATATACTATTTGCTATATCACTTAAAACAATGTGACAGATGGAAAATTGCATTACATTACAGGGCTGTGTTATAATAAAACTAATAGTGATAGTAAATAATTAGGCATTTCAGAATCTGAAATGGTGGGTGTGTAATATTATGGTCTTCTATGATATCAGTTTTGTTCCAAAAAAATAGACCTATTATTTGAACTGTACATTCGTGTTTAGTTCTCTACTCGAATACGCACGAAAAGACTCTATAACGGATGACACTCGAACGTTATAACCTCCAATCGCTCGCAAGTAAGAAGACGAAAGACGTTTGTGAGCACTTATTGACAAGAATCAAAATATACAATCAAACATGAGTATTCATACAAAATTATATATATAATCAATATTGTCATTTAAAAATTCTTAAACATTCATCGATAAGTTAATCAATTGACTGCTATTCAAATACTTAACATCTGATCGATAAGTTAATCGATAACTTAGTCAATCGACTATGTACGAGGGTGGCTTCTCGGTGGCCATCCCAACACCTCCTTCGAATAAGATTTCTTTCTAGGATTTATTTGTAGCTTGACAACTGGGTTGCGGTGGTGTCTCATCATTCTTGTCGTCTTCCTTATCCAAGGCTTCCTTTCAGTGTCCTTGGGCATATTTATCGTTGGTACGTCCAAAGTAGACTCTAACGGGTAATTCGGCCGTTTATTTCGAGTCTGCATCGTTCTTTTGCCTTTATGGATTTGATTCGTATGTCGTATACATGTTCCAAAAGTTCCTCGGACACTGTACAGAACTTTTCCTAATTTTTGTACAATTTTTCTCGGCTCCCATCGGTTCTTTCCGAGGTAGGATTTAATGAAAACTTCGTCGCCGACATTTAAGTTCCGCATATTTGGATTTTGATTGTGCCTGTTCACTAATTTCGATGGCAGCATGGCGTTGAAAACGGTTCGAATACGCCTTACAGACATGGCTTCGGCAGGAGACTTACCGTCTGGAACATATGGGTTCGGAGTGGTTCTGTAGGTTGTCAGAAATTTTGTGATTACCTGTCCAGTTTTCCCATTGCCTCCCCCTTTCAATAGTGCTCGTTTAAAGGTGTCCACAAAGCGTTCTGCTTGTCCGTTCGATCGCGGATGATAGGGCGGTGAACGAAGATGAGTTATTTCATTTGCGCTACAGAAATACTTAAACGATTCTGCAATGAATTGCGAGCTATTATCATTTATTACGATCTCTGGAACTCCGAAGCAGCTAAATAAGATAGACAACTTGTGGATTGTTTCTAAGTTGTACAATTTGGCATGGTTTATACTTCTGGCCACTTAGTTAATGCGTCTACGATAATTAGAAACATTTTTCCATGGATTGGATCAGCAAAATCTGCATGAAGTCTTACCCGGGGTCCTGCAGGCGTTGGCCAGATCTGAGGTTTGCATTTCAAAGGATTTTCAGCAGCTTGAATGCATGATGGACAGTGACGGCATTTATTCTCGATATCTTTGTCCATTGACGGCCAATAAGCATAACTACGAGCCAACGATTTCAGTTTATTGATTCTAAGGTGGCCACTGTGGAACTGCTTGAGAACCTTTTGACGTAATAACTTCGGAATAACAATTCGATCACCAAACATAATACACGAGTCAACAATCATTAGTGAGTCCCGTCGACGAAAATATTGCAAGAGTTCTCCATCAAGACGATTGTTTGGCCATTTGGTCATAAGATAGCATTTAACTGTGCTCAATATCTTGTCACTTTCAGTAATCTCCTTGATAATTTCAAAAGTTACTGGAAGTCCATCGATTGCGTTGACCAATACGCGATGAACTTCTTTCTCGGCTTTTATATTTGCTACAACGGTTTCCTCTGGGGTTTTTGATTGGGAGCCTATTAATCTTGACAACGCGTCAGCTTGCCCAAAAGCGGTAGTTGACTGATACTTGATCTTGAAGTCGTAACCCAGAAGTGTGGTTGCCCAACGTTGGAGTCGGTTGGCTGTATGAACAGGAATCCCTTTCTTTGACCCAAAAACTGCAAGCAGTGGCTTATGGTCTGTTAATAAAGTAAAATTTCGACCATATAACATCTTGTGGAATTTTTTTTCACTGCGAAGATAACTGATAGGGCTTCCTTCTCAATTTGACTATAGTTTCTTTCGGGCGTTGTCAAAGATCTGGCAGCGTGTGAGATAGTTTTTTCAGACCCATCAGGCTTGATATGCGAAATGCCGTAGTCTGAAGCATCTGATGCCACTACAATAGGTAGGGAGGGGTCATAGTGTCAATGACAGATGCGAGATTAGCAGTTTCTTGATCTTCTCGAAAGCAGTTTGACAACTTTTAGACCAACACCACGTTGCGTTCTTTGTTAAAAGACTATTTAATGGGGCACAAAAACGATGAAGGTCGGGGATAAAAGCTCCATAATGACTCACCAGCCCCCAAAAGGATCGAAGTGTGGGAATATCTGTTGGTCTCGGCATTGCTTTCAAAGCTTTAGTGTTCTCTGGATCTGGTTTTCTCCCGTCCTTATCAATGATAAAACCGAGATAGCGTACTCTATCCATGTAAAAGTCACATTTTTCTTCACGAAGCCGGAATTCATATTCAGCTATTCTCGATAGCATCCGGTCGAGCTTCTTTTCTAGGTTTATTCTGTCAAAGCCCATAATTATTATGTCATCCAGATAAGCTGCAACACCAGGTAGATCATGTAGCATAGTATCCATCACCTGCTGAATTATGGAGGGGGCCGTTTTGACTCCAAAATGTAACCGATTATATCGGAATAGGCCCTTGTGAGTGTTTATAGTAAGCAGATCTTTACTTTCATCCGCGACAGGAATCTGCAAGTAAGCTTCTGATAAATCCAGTTTTGCAAACACCTTGCCTCCATTCAGCTTAGCAGAAAGATCCTCAGGTATAGGCAAAGGATACTGGTGGGGTTCTAGCGCATCATTCAGTCAAGTAGACTAATCTGCGCATACACGGACACTGTCGTTTGACTTCTTGACCACCACAATCGGTTCAGCCCAATTGGAGAAGCTCACAGGTTCAATGACACCCATTTTTTGAAGCCGTTCTAGTTCCTGTTCAACTACTGGGAGAGAAGCATAAGGTACAGGTGTTTTTGGTCGAAAAATAGGAATAGATGTTGACTTGAGATTCAGTAGTGCTTTGGCTTTCGTGCATTCGCCCAACCCTTCTGAAAACACGTGATGATGCCTTTTTATAATGGCATTTCTCTGACTTGACTCTAAAGGGTTATTGATTCTGACTTGGCTGCAGATATTGTTGAGAGGATGATCTGCTAACTTCAGTGCATCTATTAGATCCAACCCCAATAAATCGAGTTCCGGGTTCTTGGTTAAATAAACAGTTGGACTCGTTGTTGCCTCATTTTTCGATACATTGCACGTTATTTCCCTAACAATATTAAGCTTACCCCCAGATGCGCTGTGCGCTTGTTGCTTCGTTCGGTGAACTGTAGGTCTCCCGATTTACTCCCAAGGTTTTGGACTGGTTAGGGTGATATCAGATGCTGTGTCAAGTTGAAGGCGGACACGGTGTGCATTCATGTCCACGGTCACGTACTTTCTTCGACGGTGAATTGTTGTCTGGTTATGAGATACTAATATTTTGTTCGTTTTCTTACCAGATCTGTATTTCTTGAAATGGACTTGTGAAGAGTAAAGTCTGCGAGTTTTATTTCTTCATCTGGTTTCTTTGTGACCCTTTTTGTGACATTTAGTGCAGAAATATACTTTGTATTTACAAAACTTCTTGTAATGCCAACCTCCACATGACCAGCAAGGAGATGAGGGCTGATTGTCTGTGCTGTATGCTTTTTGTGAGCCGGAGTCTTTTTTTTCACTAACAGCATGCAAGTATGACGGCCGGCTATTGTTCTCGACCATGGAGGTATCATGATTCAAATTTACTAATCTCTGACACTCTGCAGTTATTTCTTGTAGTGAGATGTTTAGGCACTGATCAATTTTGCTTAAGATTCTGGTTCTTATATCAGCATCTTTGGGAGATTGTAGTCTACACACAAATACGATGCACTTAAAATGGTCTTCCGTCATTGATGATAGTTTGAATCGTTCACATTCACGGTTTATTAGGCCGGCATGTTTTAACCAATCATCCTCACTTGACGTCGTTATTTTGAAGCATTGATAACGAATATTAAAGAGAGATGATTGTTCAGCAAAGATATGCGTCAGAGTTTCGACTGCATCAAAAGAGAAATCTCTTGGATTCTTTGGGAGGATGAAATTACTATAACGTTCATGTTCACTCGTGCCAAGCTTTCTCAAGAGTATTCTGACCTTGGCAGCGACATCCAGTTTGTTGAGGTCTACCTTGAACAAATCTTCATACTTCTTGAACCAAGACTCGAAAGTCACACCAGCTAGGCCATCAAAATGAAATTCCTGAATGGAATTAATTATCGAGTTTGTATGCGTATTACATGAATCATCAGTGAAATCTCTGTTAGTCAGATTCACTTGTTTCGCTAACATCTCCAACATACGCTCCTGGAATTGTTCATATCGTTTTTCTCGACGTTCCAGCAAAGATTCTATTTGTTTATAGGTAATTGGCAATGTTGATTGTAAAACCCATCGCCACTGTTAAGCTCTCTACTCGAATACGCACGAAAAGACTCTATAACGGATGACACTCGAACGTTATAACCTCCAATCGCTCGCAAGTAAGAAGACGAAAGACGTTTGTGAGCACTTATTGACAAGAATCAAAATATACAATCAAACATGAGTATTCATACAAAATTATATATATAATCAATATTGTCATTTAAAAATTCTTAAACATTCATCGATAAGTTAATCAATTGACTGCTATTCAAATACTTAACATCTGATCGATAAGTTAATCGATAACTTAGTCAATCGACTATGTACGAGGGTGGCTTCTCGGTGGCCATCCTAACAATTCGTCGTGATGTAACTGCTTAATCTTTAAGATTTTTCGTGGAAGTCAAAACATTGTCTACACCAACTCATAATATCGGTAAACTTATCATTGCATGATAAAGAACACAATTAGGCTAGAGATAGAACAATATATTGAATACGCATAATAGGTGAGTAACAAGAATAAAGATTCACCACGCATGGAAAGCCGAGCCGTGCCCATCAGATTAATTCGAAATTATTCAATTCATTGTTCCGGCTGCTCAATCGTTGATTTTTCTCCGCGTTCAGGTTTGATGATTGTGTTGTTACGGCTCAACGCCACTAAAGTAGCATTATTAGCGGTATTTATACAAGAAGTAGTACATCCAGTTGCCGTTTAAGTAATAATAGTGGTCGTTTCTATTGTGAACAGTTGTATATTTTGTGGTAGTAATAAGAATAGTTTCAGCTGTTCTGCAGATCAATTGAATTTAGATAGTACGGACAAGCTTGTAGAAATTTTAGTAGTAGTAGTAGTAGTAGTAACATAATTACTACTGATGGTAGAATTATTGCCAACATTACAGAATAAGTAGTGGTATTATTTTAGTACTAGAGTAACGAGTGATTGCAGTAACGATAGTTTTACTCGTGTTAGTTGTTCTAGTAGAAGTAACGGTACTAAAAGTGGCATGATTTGATATATCGGTAATCATGGTTCCAGAATAGGTGTTAGTTGTTACTGTTGTTGTCGTATCATATTCCAGTGTTGGTAATAGTATTTTTGTGGTAGTCAGCGTAAGATTCTTATTTGAAACAATGTGGAAAAGGTTTATATGCGTCGTCTGATATTATTATGCATAAACATCGCACACACAGCATTCATAATCCGTTTACTTTCAATATTCAATGTAATTTGTGATTATGGTCTCACTGTCAACTTAAAAGAATACCGGTAATTTCATCGAACTATCAGTTAACTTCTATGATGTGTAAGTAGCGAATAAAATCTATGGTGCATTGAGCTTGTTAAATTCAATAACTTGGATATTTCCTGAACAAAAATCAAGATGAAAATTGATATTAGGAAGTGCCAAAATATGTTCACAGCTTCCCAATGACAAGTTGTAGCCTCATAACGCAAAAGCCTTATCTTGACCTCGTCACTTATTTGCTGATCAACCCTGACTAATTTTACATAATCGAATGTGTGATAATTTCTTTACCTGTTCATCTCGTTTCATTCACTTGATTTTGATTTTACCACAAATAATGAGTTCCACTCAGCGAAATAGAGCTGGTTAACAGGCCTTCTTCACTGCCTATTTCTTCGTTTGGTTTCCTCCAGTTAATTTCTACGGTTGCCTATCTGGATCAATCAGTGCGTTGAACGTGGTCGTTGAAATTACATCATCGTATTTGGTTCATTTTATCCCGTTATTGTCGAAAGTGAGTTAAACCGATAAAAATACACGTGGCTAGTTGGCACGTATATTCCGCCGACAATCAGCATAGGATCTAACTGGAGTCTATAATAGAGCCACTAATACAAATATGACTATGAATACAATTGGATAATCAATTAGCGTTCAGATGCAGATTGCGATCCCATACCTCGATTAAGTTCGTATTTTCCAACATGTCATGTTCTATGAGACTGCCACCAACAGACCGATTCTCGGCATACAAGTGAAAGGAAATGTTTTACTCAATAGAAATTTCTGTTCGACGGAATTTATTTTGAAAAGCTTCATCTTTTTTTGACATTGTAGGTTGTATCGTCCATCTGTTTTTTGCATTCATAGTTAGTTAATCTTTAAGTTGTGGTGTTAGTTTTTTTCTGTAGCAACATATCACACAAGTGATCTAAACTGTTAATGATTTAAATGTTCTGGGTTAGATGCATACCAATCAATTTCAAATTGTAAGAAAGTGCTTATTCACTCATTCTTCATTTTTTGACATGATTAACGAGATAATCGACCTAAATCTGCTGTCTGAAACCGTTTAAAATTAGTGATCATGAAGGTAAATTAGAAGAGATGAAAGAAATCTTCATTCAAATGAACGTGGTTGTTACGTATATTAGGCTTTGTTCATCTCTATCTTGACCTGAGTAAAGTAATACCGTTCATTTATTTATTTATTCATTCACTCACTGATAACAGGCGACTCACATTGATGATCAAACGTCGAAACTACAAATTTCTTCTCGTCATAATATGAAACGCAAGTTTACTGTTATTCTGTTTGATAGAGTTTAACTTAACCCATTTTTCTATCATGTGCAAGACGAACTAATGTCATTGAGGAAGGAGCAAATGAATACAAGTTGTAACGTTGATGCACTTGAATGAAGAACTGATCAGAAATGTCACACTCATAATGAATGTATTATACTGAGTATAGATAAGAAAGTACAACTTGAGATAATGATTTCGTCAAAATGAACGGTTTGTTAGCAGGATTCTCTTTATTCAATGACTTCAATGTGATTATAGATGTTCACTGTACAACAATGCACATAAATGATGACAGGCTGGCATTCAACGGTGTCAATGTTAGACTTTTACCAATCCACGAAATCAAGCCACTATCCAATGCTTTCAGGTTTTCCATGGTGATTTGGCTTACATTTACCCATCTATTCAACTATTAAATTACTAAAATCTCCACAAACCGCTCCTGTACCTCATAATAATATGAATAATTTTTAAAGGAGCATATATATTTTTTCGTAATGATCGTTTACTGAAACAAAAGTTCTATACTTCAACTGAATCAACTTAAAAATTCATATTGATTACAGCATTATTCAACTTTAATACTGAAACTGACCAACACTTTGGTTCTCTATCATCCGCATCCAAATAGGGACGTTTATTCATTACCAATAGTAATATTATATTTATCAATATCACAATCGAATTATTTTTTCTGGTCAGCGTCTTTCTCTATGCGAGTAAGGATTCTACGGGATGTGATCGCTAACCTCAAGTCCAACCCTCCTCACTATTGTGAGATTAGATGGTTGTTTGAGGTAGTGACCGCGGTGTCGAGTCACCAAGACTGATGGCCATATTGCAACATGATCGATAGCATTCGATGTGCACTAATAATAAGGACTAGACACGCATGACATTGGTCACCCAGTGATCAATCAATTGTGAATATTCTTCACTGCTTAACTATGTATTCAGCTTGATAAAGTTTAATAGATAGTATTGAGGAAAAATTCTAGTGACTTTGTCTCATTTGAGATGTGCTCAAAGTTTCCCGGGTGAAAAGAAATTGTTGATTTATCTTAGTAAATAAACGATGTTTGGGTTAACTCTTATACATATTTATACAGAATAATTCAGTAGTAACCGATGGCGTGTTTACTCAGTCATTAAGCGTTGACACGGATGAGGTATTATGTGGTTGGAGGTAATCGTCTTTAAGTGTCAATGAATAATAGAAAACGTATCATTCAGGAAATTTATTTCGTTCCATTAAATGTGAAATGAGTTTGAGTTACTGATAACGGTATCAACACATCTGCATTGAGTAAATTTAGTCAAAAACATCAAAAATTACCGTAAAAACACCCGCAATCAGTTGGACGAAGCAGTCATTAGATCTTAATAGTTGAATTGATGAGTTAATGTAAGCTAGACGGTCATTGACAACCTGGAAGCACTGGACGGTCGTTTCTTTGAAACTCACATCGACTCATGTATTCAACCATTATAATCATTACAAATTTCACAAACCTCATTCTAATCACAATCATCATGTGCTCACTAGTAACTGGCTCATAGTACATTACCTGGAGTTGCAGTGGGAAGGCGTGACCAGTCAAGTACGATTAATGTCTGGCAGTGGCAGATATTTACGCCAAATAATGGATGAATGGTTGTGCAACCACTCCAGTACTTCCAAGTTTTCCATCGTCAGTCTAGCCTACATTGACTCATGTATTCGACTATGAAAATTGTTTTACTGTTGATCGCATTTTATTGTGAAAAAAGGCTTGAAGTTATTTGGATTGTACTCATACACTAATCAGTATAGCTCTATATATGAAATAAGACTGATAATCATGGTAGAATATTATAAAAATATCAGAATGTTGGTTTGTGAGAATTGCAGTGATTTAAATAATTGAATTCATGAGTTGATGTAACTTAGACCACGCTTGAAAACCTGAAAGCGCCAGGCGGTGTTTCCTTCTGGTATAGGACACCTATTTAGAGCACGTTTACGATCTCTCACACAGGACTCGAACACAAGACTCTCGTTTTCGTTCAAAAATGCTTGTCATTCACAACAGCAAATATGAATATCTCTATTTCAGTGAAATTCTCTTCAACTATTTGGAGCCTATAAATGGTAGTATTCGCTATTTCAGAACGTTTGGCTCACTTCGTATACCATTGTCAGGAACAGTGTTTATTGATGCAACAAAAGTGAAAAATTGCAAGGATTGTCAAAATATTCATCCTCAACTCTAGGATGAAGACTTCTTTAACACATCCGAGACCACAAAGACCTATTAGTCTAGCACTTCAATCGCACTAACAAAATAAGGTAGGTACAAATAAAGTGTCTTTGAAAGTTAATTGATGTTTATAAAACAATGGATGATATGAAACGTTGAAATTAGAATGCTTAGAGAAAAATGTGCTTTAACTGTAGTGGAGTAGTAAAATATAACAATCCTATAGTCACTGCTTCAATTGCACATACTTTTTACGTTGTCTCTATTACCTGCTTTATTTGCTCTGATTCAATTTGCTCAATCTTCTACTGCCAGACATCCCACTTCCAATTGCGGCTTCATACTACATATATCTAGCAGCACCTTAGAACTATTCATTTATGTACAATTCTAAACAAAATGTAGATGCGCACAGCTGAGTCCCATAGTAATTGAATAAATTATTTCAGAGTTGATATTCACCCTGAGATTTGAACCCAGTAGTGTTTACAGGTACATCCAGCTGATGAGTCCCATATAGTACCAAACTTGTTACCTTGATTCTTCTTCTAACCACTATTCATCTTTGTTTATTCACCTTGTTTGTTATTACTGACTGGTTTAATATTTTCTCATAACATCGTGTTAGCGTCGTGATGGCACAGTTGGCATAGGTAATTTTGAAGCCAGCCATACTGTACAAAAAAAGGAACATATATCTCCGATTCAAGTAGTCATCCCAAATATGTATTAGTGAGCTGTGAAAATCGTTTTTCAACATTTGATAATGAATTATTAGTGTACTTTTTTCTTTGGACAACCGAGTGGAACATGGATCCTACGTGAATATGAGGGTCGGATACCAGTACGAAATCACCTTCCAGTGCTTCCAGGTTTTTAATAGTGGCTTAACATCAATCAGTTCATGATCTCAATCAAATATAACAATTTAAGTAGTACTCTAATCACCTACCAAAACATCATTGTTCCTGAATAATTTAACAAGCTTAGCATTCTAGTCATACATAAAAAGTCAAAGAGAAAATTACATATTACACATTCGTTTACACATATACTCAACTTAACATATATGTAGGTACATCACCATGACAGTTATAATTATTGCGTGATATAGATTTATTGACAACAACAAGAAAAGAAACGAGAAAAAACATTCTACTGGCATAAACCACATGGTGATTAATTTCATCCTGTCATTCGAATGCATCATTACTATTAATTTCATTTCTTTATTCTGTACATATTTTGTTGCTATAACAACATCAACAACATTAAAGAGAAAATGTTTTCAATTCTTACATTATTTCCTACCTAAAATCAATTAATGTATTCTCTCTTTTAAATTTAGTTTACATGCTAGAATTATGGATTCTGATCCCATCCTCGCTCCCATTCCAACCCTTTTCGTACTTTTTGCTTTATTCCATGTTCATCCATACTTGTATGATAACATTGTTGCTTGGGGATTGAATATGAATAAATTTGAGATGTAAAAATGTTTGAGTACAGACTTTCTGACTTCTCAATCTTTAGAATCAGGTTCTCTCAAACTTTAAACCACGAGCATACAATCACTGACAGTAAAGTCTTACTCGCAGCATTACTGTTGTCTAAGAAATTGAGAAGGCGGAAAACGAACTCAAGAATGGAAACGTTAGCTCTCCTTCAACCAATGCTCTCACATTGCCAAGTATGTACAGTCATTGCCAGAGAAATCCTAATGACTAGGTTCTCGCAGCATTACTGTTGTTTACAAAGTTGAGAGGATGAAAAGCTAATATCCGGTGCTTTAACCAGGTTGCTGGTTACAATGGATGTACTCAAGGCAGTTGGAAATCTATGATTTCAAACCAATGATGGACTCCAGCATCCTCAAGGAACAAATAACGTATGAACCGATTGTTGATCACCGGCTACCATGCAACTGCATCTTGTAACCTTGCTCACTCACACGCGCACACTGGTTCGCTTACTCACTTATTCACACACTCATTCACTCACTTCATCAATCAGTTCAATATGTGATATTCTTTTACTTCATTACGGGATAAGATAAATTGATGAAAAATAAATTGGAAAAAATTTCTCTCTCATTTCTTTTTTTATTTTTTATCTTTGAATTGCTTATTTTAAAATAAGTTGAATAGTTTTATTAATTGATTTTGTTTTTTTTTAATTGAATTATTGATATAGAAGGATTTCTCAATGAGAATAATAACTTATGGGATCTATTTATGATCTAATACGATACAGATATTACTTATTGTATCGTTTATATGTAGTTAAACTATGCACATTCATGTTCATCTAATTATTAGCTTCATTTTGGCTTACGGAACAATATTATGCGGTTAACCTATCTTGTGTGATGCTCTGTCTATGAATTACTATGTCCCACATTCACAGCCACTTTGGTTAGATGTTTAAAATCGTTGTTTTCCTATTATGTGGCTTGATATGGTCTGTTAAGTTTGTTTATGAACCGAGTACTGGGTAAGGGTCCCAGAGTGTACATCAACTCAGGGATGTAAATGTATACGGCTAACCAGTCCCGAATAAGACAAAACGCATGACCTGTATTCCACTTCTTGCCACTATCCATTTTTGTTTATAAAGTAAGTGACCTAAGGCAATATTGGGGCAGTCCGCACAACATGCACAATTACAGTTCTAAATAACGATGGGAAGAGATCATGAATGTGCACTAATGAAGAGTTTTAAACTAGAACGAATCAGCCATTTAGTGCTACTGGGTTTTCAATTGTGGTCTAGCTTACATTGAATCATCAATTCAACTATTGAAATTAATACAATCTTCACAGGCCTCTATTGTCATATTTATATTATTCTGCTGTGATTATGAGTCATATTCTAGTGAATTATCCCTATATCAATTAAATAATAAGTAATCCATGAATATCCATTGACCAATAACTTGATGCTATTTCTTCACGAAATATAGAAAATTTGGATTCACTGGATGGTAATTTCGTCCCAATATAGAACTCCTAAGCAATGCTAATCTACGAACTCGCCCGTGAGATTCAAGCCAAAACACTTCAAAAATCATATAGCAGTGTGTGTTACTGATGTCAACAGATATAAATAGTATGTAATACCAGTCAAAAGAAAAAATGTCTGGCGGATCTATTGTTTATAAGGAACTATCGCCGGTGATCAATAATAATGTCCGATATTTCGAAAATAAAATAGAGCGGTGAATTTATTTTGATACCATTAGTTAAGTAACATGGCTTGTTGTTCGAGATATGGGCTATCCGTCATCACACCCTATTTTCCTGGAAATTGTATACTAAATGTAGGTGACTGGAATGTAAACCATCACAAAAGTCACTTTGATATCAATTAACATATGCTCAGCACTGACTGGCTTCAAATGGTATTTCTTGGAGTTATTGTGAAGTGAAGTGACTAGTAGAGTTCAACGAGTCTGTCGTGGAACAGTAACTCACAGAAGCAAGGGTCAACATGCCACTCAATCTCGTGAATTAGTTGAAGTTATACACTAACTGTGGTGGATGCTTGTCGGATCACAGGTATGGCGGTTAAGCGCTCGAGACTGGTAGTTCCTCGGTTTGAATTTCGCGAGACTTGCGTAGTGTTTACAGAAACGTGTTGGCGAGATAATGATAAGTATTTGGTGAAATTCGAGGTTGACTGGAATTTTCCCCATGAACGTATAAAAAAGACATTTTCATGTGATCATGATTTATTGTGCAAGTTGTTGATGTTGATTTTTAACATCATGGAACAGAAAAACATTGAAAAGCTGTTTTGTACAATGAAAATGTTGCATAGCAATTCCTTTATATAACACATCTATGGGTTGAACCTGAAAATTTCAGCATTAAAGTCGATGAATTAACATGCAGTTCAACGAGCATGAGTCGAATAGCTCGTATTTGTAAATCTCAGATATCATTTATTGCTATTGATGATATTAGTCTAACATTGGATTTCGCTGAACTGCTTTCTCGGTAACTGCGCTTCATTAGGACTCACTAATAGGCGAATGATGTTTGAAATTCTATGTAGGTTCTCCACCAAACTGCGAGAAATTTCTTCACTGTGATAATTTAACTCATTCATCCTTAGTAAGTACAGGTTACAGAACGACTCTTAGTATAATTATCATTGATTGTTTAGGTTAACTGATGATATATGGCAATTCAGTATGTACCATTTTATATCTTATTGTTAACAAATGGAACATTTTGTGTATCATCCTGAACTAATAGTAAACCGATTACATGGATATATGAGTGAAGTGTCAAGCACCTATTAAAATAACGTGCATGTTATTCGATTCAATTTGTCATTTACACATGGGTAATATAGTGGATTCAAAATTTTACTGGTCGGCTGATGTCCATTTACGGTATCACACAATGAATCATTCATAATTAAAATTTTCATTGCAAATTATATTTGTGTGTCAAACGATCCGATCAGCGTGGGTTATAGAAAACCAGGTTCATTGATATCGAAACCTATAATTGAAACGGGGCACAAAATCGACGATAATACAACTTTTAAAACGTTGTGTAGAAATTGTCAAGGACGAATTCTTTAGTTTATTGAAGCCTTGGCTATTCGTAAATTTGAAACCCCCTGATGTGTTCAAAAACAATATGTCGTAACCATGAATTTACCCTGATAATATTCAGGTCATTTTATGGCTTAGGATGACGCGACAATTTTTGATATTGTTTCTCTCCAATTTATTACTTGTTTTGTTTGTTTGTACCTGAACTATGCAATTGACCTATTATATTGTTCATATAAAAAGTCCCGACAAGTATATGTGTGACCAGATTGTTCGAAATGTATAGCGCTAATATATCATATTTTTCAGATCAACTCCGTCTTCTCATTGCACTTTCGAAAGTTCCTGAAGCAATAGTAATCAAACGTCATAAAACAGATCTACGTGTACAAATAGTAACAGTTATCAAACTTTCTTTGCCCTGGTAACATTAACCTCTTCCATTTAATTATTACGTCATTAACTATTTCAACTCTTTCTGAATTCTAAAATTATATTATGCATAACTGACTGATTTTAATTCACACCGTCTTTGTTTAGCATCATTCTATTCTTAGATACTTCATAACATAATCATCCAATGTGTTTGCTTTAATTCATTGAGTTCTAATCACTATTTAAGTGTTCTGGAACCTTCCTTCACAGACTTTATTTATTCGAAACAAAATTATATGACCTCATTAACTTAATCGAATTCTTCGCTACATCATGAAACATATATTGATCGTTAATAATCCTCTTTAGTATAATAATGTCATTAACAGCAATAAATCAGATGAGAACCTAACGAAATAAAATGAATTCATATTATTCAGCACCAATCTGTGTTCTTGCTCTTTTTAGGAATTATTCTTCTAATGTTCCATCATACAGAAATTCGTCTCGAATGTGCTGCAAAGTTTGCACGAATTTCAGCAACGGATGACATTTCAAAATGCATTCCATCCGTCGTCAAATTCAATCGCCTCCACCCAACGACGTATTCCAACTTCAATGAACATTCAACACAAACACACATCTGGTAAACAGTTGAGTGTATCAATCCAGAATATCGGGTAACGACGAGTTTCTCAGTCACATTGATTGGAATAAAACGATACACAGAACGTGATGTAGAGTTTTATATGATGATGACTGTGTACAGCTTGACATCGAATAACTATGGGAGATGTCAACTGGTGGACTCTAAAAATATTTATATTATTGAAAGAAGTTTCACAGATACACATGGTAGAGAATTCTGTAAGAATACTATCATCACAACTATATGAAATAAGATGGTAAATATCTTCTGTGTTTATTGGTAGCTGGTGCAACATCTACTCTAAGAGGTCGATTCACCAATTGTTATTACCTTATTTTTCTCTTTGGAAAATAATCAATTTTTTTACAATGAGATATTTATTCATCTTTCTGCTCTGTGTTTGTCAGTGTTTGACGTACAGATGAGTGCATCATTTAGAAAGCGACATTCCTTATTATAATTAAAGTAAATCTTACGTTCACTATATAATAGATAACATTAGAAAACCTAATTATTCAAGTAAAATATGGTGATAAACAACAAAAACGTGTGATTATTGACTATTCTGCAAACAGCAAATGAGGTCAACCGACAGACATTTAGAAATCACACTCTCAGATTATGTTCACTATTATTTTCACTGGTATTACTTTTTGAATAGTACTTTTTATAAAAAAAACGCATAGTAGATTAGAGGAAATGAAATAGATTGTGTGTAATATTGGGACACATAATCTTGATTGAATCGCAAAGATACGATTCTGAATGTGAACGGTTTCAAGTGGACGAACGAATCATATGTTGTATTCCCATCGAACAGGTACAGTTCATCAAGGACAATAAATTACTGATGGATAATCTTATCTTCCGCATTTGTTCAACTACACTGTTCTGTTGTCAATCACATTATGGTTCCGAATAAATTATGGAGGAAAAAAGTGAGTGTCAACCTGACCAAAATGGAGAAGACAAACTTCATACAAGTGAAACAACGAACAATCAGTGATATTCATTATGAAACTGAAATCAGCATCGATATCTCTCTGATTATCACCAATTAGTTATGTCAGTTGACATAAGTTTGAAAAAATTCTCCAGGCGTGCTTGTTGCTTATATTCAGCTCATCATCAGTTGTGTCTTCTAAGCATATTCATTTATTTATTCAGACAAGTGAATGGATCAAATTACTCTACTTACTCAGAACATTTTTAACAGAATGCATTGTCTCTCTTTTATTGCCATCTTTGGCGACCTCAATCTAAGTAACCGGACACTATCAGATACAGTTCTATATGATGGATACTAAATGTATTATCTTTTTCAATATGAAAACTTATGAACAGCCAGTGGTCTAATATGCTGGTCAAACAGAATAGATGGGACTTCGTTTAGATGTTACATTTTCAAACTGAACGATGATGAAATTGCCTCACAGAATTCTGATCAAAATAAAAGAGTATATGCTGACAGTCACTTCTATTGTGACTAGTCAAATCAAAACATTGCATCAGTGACAGTCTATTAAGTGATAAATACAGGCAACAAAGTGTTTTTTCATAAGCATATGAGCATATATTTTGAACTTCCAATAATCAGTCACTTATTGCAAAGTATTTTTTATAACATTCAAGAGTAAATTCATCAATATGGTTAAAGATACCAAAAAAATCTAGAAAACTGTCACCACGTATTCTTACTACATAGAAGAATATTGAATAACGATCCGTTCATCTACCACCGTGATTGGTTAACAATGAACACATGATCTCAATAAATTTGATCTTCCTAATGGTCGATCGGAATCATCAAATCAGAATGACACAGCAAAACACTCAAAAATGTATAAAAACAGACAAGTTTTAGTAAATTTTCATTAATTTATTTAAACGAGATGATGAGGTGGGTGTGGACACAACGGTATCCAAAGAAGCTTTGAATGTCACAAGAAGCATTGGTGTGGTTCACTGAAGAAATTGACCAACTTTGATTCATGGAACGAATTGTGATCAAGAAAACTCAGTGAGAATTTTAGTTCAAAGAGAAATATTGACTTACCATTATAAAAAATTTTAAATTCATCGCCATGACCACCAAAATATTTAAACGGAAATTGGGTATCAAAATGCTAAGAAGATTTAAACATATGGATTAATACCTCCATAAAAAAGGTTATCAACTCACGAGACCATGAAAGGATCGTAGAAATTCGCCATTCACAACTGGTTTAGGCTGATTAAGACTAATTAATTGAGGTAATGAAAATGATGGGACAGAATATGTGTATTAGAATCTAAATGATTACTTACATAGCGATATGTTTCATTTTGGAAAATCACTTGTTCATAGTCCTTCCAATCCGGAAGTTTACAGATCACTTCGCAGTAGTGGAATTCAGAAAACACGTTTAAGATGATATAGATCTGTATCAACAGATCATATGAAAAGTTGTATTAAAAAGGATTCAGATGGTAAGCCACCTGTCTTCTCCGAGCTGAGGATGTTAGACAACTCTCTGTATTCGTCCATCGCCGTCCCTGAAAATTGCTGACATCCAGTGACTACAGCATGTTCGGATCGGCATCATGTGTTCGGGCACAGAGACGATGATGCAATTAGCGTCACCGATTTGAAACACCGACGTCGATGGCTCTGACATTTTCTATTAAAGTCGTCCTAGAAGATTCCTCCTTTTGCGTTACTTGCTGACTCTGAGACTGGTTGGAAAAATGGGAGAGGTGGTTAGCATATTGCATGGTGTCCTCGTATGAAAGAAAGCTGCAGTGGGCTGGCTTGTGTTGGTCCTTCACTACTCGTCGACTGGGGTCCGAGAGATGGTGTAACACAGTGACTAGAAACGTTATCAGGTATGACTAAGAATAGAAGCCTGTGGCGACCCTGCTGTAAACTTCTTTACTTTCTTCATAAAAAGCGGTTGTTTCTTCCTTAACCAAAAGATTTCTTCTGATTGTACATTTTTGTTTCCCTCATTATTACTAATATTACACTACCTTACACCAATCTGGTCGTTATTGTTCTCTTTCTTTTTTAATTCCATACGCTTCTTACAATTTTTTCCCTTTTTAATTTCTCTTTGTTTTGTGTGGCGCATATATATTTTTTGCCCCATTTTACCAATGTTTATGTGTTCAGATAAATTAATAACTAAACTACACATTTCACTTGCGACTGTTGTTGCCCACTACGTATGTCTGTCAACATTCATAATCAGCATACGTCACTTCTGTGAATATTATGCAGCGATATTGAATACAAATATCAAAGTAGCTTACAAAGTATTCATTTGAAAGTGTTTTAGTTAAAAACTGTCATAGACAGACAGCAGAAACTCAATATATATATATATATATATATATATTAATTCATGTTCCCGTTTGTGAATTATCTGTACATGATCCTTATTGTTACTTCAATAATTATATGTTCGACCGAATTAACCCTTTTCAAAATCCAACTCACATTTTGTGATATTTGCTTTCCCACAAATATGTAATCACTTCCGATTGATAATTGTTTTGGATTAATTCTTCATTTGTTCTACCTATCAACATTCTGTAACACGTAACTTATTTCACAATTTATTATTTCTGTCCATCCGATTTTTATCGTTATTTTATAGCATTGTCAATGATGTTTTTCGATTCGTGTTCAGTAGGATTCTTGCAATGTGGGTTTATAAAGTGAGTGAACCAACAGATCAATAAGTAAAAGTCAATTCTATGTGTATCTGGTCTTCAGTGTAGAATACATTCTACCAGTCTAGTCTCAAAATGCCGAATGAAACAACTTCTCCAATAGTTTACCGTTATTTAATTAGATGAGACAAACATGGAGTTGATTCACATTTGAGGATCAGTAAACTAGTGAATGATCGAATAGCTGAATGTCAGCGTGTTTTTCTGTGTTTGTGACAAGAGTAGTTTTCGATCACTGAATGCAGCCACGACTGTGCAAA
Source organism: Schistosoma spindalis (assembly GCA_946903255.1). Lineage (NCBI taxonomy): Eukaryota > Metazoa > Platyhelminthes > Trematoda > Strigeidida > Schistosomatidae > Schistosoma > Schistosoma spindalis. Next base: position 45,892,292 of record OX336424.1, on the reverse strand, counting down.
TAATTTGTTCTAAACATACATAAAAGCCAAACAGTTCTCATCACACCATAAAACAAGAAAAAACGTCTTAACACGATCAAGCCAACAAGTAGCCGTGATTGTGTGGAACTGAAATTAAAAGACTGGGCATAACGTGAAAATAGTGAATCGTATATGAATAGTCTGTATTTGACAACAAAGCATCTAATAGGAGGGACATCAATATATATAGTGTAGTTGCTGAATGATTATATAATATGAATAGATATATGATATTAGCACATAAACAGTTCCCAGAATACGACTAAAAATAATTCCTCACCAAGATTTATAAGATACGTATAAGATATTCACAGGTTTGTAGGGCTTCATGCAGATCGGTTGATCAATTAGTACATAAATGAACGCATGGTTGGTCTTTTTAATACTGCTACCCATGCAACTTATTATGAGACGTTAATCGGTTCCATAGTACTCAATACATGAAGCCTTTCGAGTTTTTGTTCAACCTTTGCGAGAGCAGCATATGGTACAGTTTATTTGGATCACAACAGCAGTTTCCATTCAAATCGAAGGACAAGATTGTGTTTACATTTACTGTATTATCCAACTCCCTAAACAAACCATATTTCGCGTCGCTTTATTAATGACTCTACTGTTTTTTTGTCTCTCACTTTCAATGTAATAACGGTGTTGCAGATCGAGTTTGTGAGACGGTTTGTTAACTGCAGACTATCTATCCAGTTAAGACTTAACTGGAAGATTGTCGAACGTCATGTCAAAAATATCACTCTATTCTCCATACATTCCCTGAAAGTAGCTTCTTAAAGTATTTAACCTTCAATGTTCAACGTTTCTTCGGATGTGTCATGTGCTGCTCATAAGTGATATGTCGGATGCAATGTGCAGCTTTTAGAAGGCCAGATAATCATTTATCCTGAAAGCAACGAATTTTCCGCCAATGAGAGAGGCACTCCTGGTAACATCTACCGTTAATATGACTTTCCAGTGCTTCCAATATCTTTGAAAATTCTTTTGATTCATATCAGAAGTGTTTTCGTGGAGATTGTGGTCATTTCATTGGTTGTAGATATGAGTTAATTGAAGCTGGAACACCATGAAATAACGGGATGCACAGGACGGTGATTTAGTTCTTTTGTGTGACTCCTCAGCAGTGCGCATCCACAATCTTGGCTGGCGAAATTCAAACTCAGGATTTATCAGTCTCGCTCGCGAAAGCTGAACATATTTTGGTCGATATCAGGAGAAATCTGTGAATATTACAGTAATTTGAATGTTTGAGGTCATGAGGCGCGCAATTTCGTTGATTGTTTGATGATAGACACTAACGCCGTTCGATGTCGGCACAGTGGTCCGGTAGAAATACACTCGCACAGTTTCAATTTACTCATGATCTCAACCAGTAAATGTTTTGATTGATGATGAGAATTTCGGGTTGCGCAATGAAACTGTTTATGCCACTATCTTGAACATGTAGTGGAGCCATAATCTTCGAATAGGCAGATTCATAAGAAATGCCAACCTCCACACAACCAACATGGAGATGATGTCTTACATCCTTTATGATGCCACAATCTAAGAACATTGACTTATTCAGTCAAAATATCTCTCCGATCACGAGAATTCAATAGACGCATTTGAAGTTGTTGAGACAGACATAGCTAGTAGGCTATTTAAGAATTCATCTACGAATGCTCCTTCACGGATAATTTCATTTGAATTCTCCGGCAAAATTAACACCAATTTCAACAACAGATGACATATCAAAACGTATTCCATCTGTAGTGAAATCTCATCGTCTCCACCCGACGACGTATTCCAACTTCAATCAACATTCAACACAAACACACATCTGGTAGACATTCGAGTGCATCAATCCAGAATATCGTGTAACGACGAGTTTGCCTTTTACATTGATTGAAAAAAAACGATACACAGAACGCGATATGGAGTTTTTAATGATGATGATGATCATTGTTCACAGTCTGATATCTAATAACCATGAGCAGTATCAATCATTGGATTCTAAAAGTCTCTAGATTATTAATAGGAGTTCCACCGATACACAAACTGCGAACGCGAAAACTATAGAATTCAGTAAGATAACGATCGCCGTACTTATTTGAAGTTAGATGGTAAATGTTGACAGAGTTTATTAATAGCAGATGCCAAATTCACCTCGAAATGACAAAGAATATTATTCATATTTTTTCTGTGTGTTTGTCGATGATTCTCAGTCATATGAGCGCATCATTAGAAAGTGACATTCCTTATTATAAATAAAGTAAATGTAACGTTCACTATATAACAGATAACATTAGATAATCTTATTATTCAGATAAAATATGGTGGTAAACAATTAAAACGTATGATTATTGACATTCCTACTAACAGCAAATTAGGTTAACCGACAGACATTTAGAAATCACACCCTCAGATGATGTTCACTATTATTTTCACTGGTATTGCCTTTAGAATAATATTTTTTGTGTTAAAATGAAATAGATGTGGTGATTATGTATGATATTGAAACTCATAATCTTGATTGAATCGCGAAGATACGATTCTGAATGTGAACAGTTTCAAGTGGACGAACGAATCGTATGTTGTATTCCGATCAAACTAATACAGTTCATCGAGGTTAATATGTTCCTGATGGACAATCTTATCTTATCTTATCTGTTCAACTACACTGTTTTGTTGTCAATCACATTATGGTCCCGAATAAATTATGGTGGGTGTTTACCTGACCAAAATGGAGATAAGAAAATTCAAACAATTGATACAACGGACAATCAGTGATATTCATTATGATTATCATCAATCAGCTATGTCAACTGACATAAGTTTGGAGAAATTTTTCAGGCGTGTTTGTTCCTTCATATTCAGCTAATCATCTGTTGTGTCTTCGAAGCATATTCTTCTGATTCTTCTGCAAGGTGGTTAGATCAAATTACTCTCCCTACTCAGGGAATTCAAATCTGCAATGTTCACGTTAACCCATTCCACTTCCTTATTTGTTGATTGTATTTGACAATTTTGAAGGCCAGTCTATTTTAATTCAGTCTACTATTACTGCTAATCCGTTTCTTCCGTTTTCAACGGAAAGTTAGCAAAGTAATGCTGTCAGTAATTTGACATGTTCTAAAGTATGTGAACGATTCCACATCTTCCGGAATTTCGCCATCAAGAGTGATTGGACTGCTGTTCTCCGTGTTTTGTTTGAGAACCTTGGTTTATCGTTTGTGTATTTTGAGGCCTACTGATGCACAGACTGCTGCTATGTTGGCTGTTTTTGTCTGCATTTGTTCGTGTTTTGTGATAGGAATGTCAAACAACGGTGGATAAATGTCAGCTCAGGTCATCGAATTCGATAAAAGAATATTGAATACCGATCAGATCATCTACCATCATGATTGGTTAAAATGAACATATGATCTCATTAAATTCGATTTTCTCAATGGTCACTTTCACTCATCAAATCAGAACGACACAACAAAACACTTAAAAAATTTGTATAAACCAGACAAGTTTTAGTAATATTTCATTCACTAATTTGAACGAGATGATGAGGTGAGTGTTAAACCAACTTATGGAGTGAATGAGTGTGTTATGTGACCTGAAATAATATTGTTTATCTATCTGAATCATTTTAGATACAACCTTCAATATGATCTGTTGATACAGATGTATATCGTCTTGAACTTGTTTTCCGAATTTCACTACTGTGAAGAGTTCTGTAAAAACCCGGATTGGAAGAACTATAAACAAGTAATTTTCGAAAATTATTCATATCAATATGTAAGTAATCAGTCAGATTCTAATACACACGCATAGTCTCATCATTATCAATACTCACAAACAATTAGTCTTAATCAACCTCAACCAGTTGTGAATGGCGCATTTAAACAAGTGTCTCAATATCAAGTGAGTTGAATAAATTTTTTAATGAAGTTCCTAATCCATATGTGTACAACTTTTTAGTGTTAATATAGAAATATCGTTTAAATATTATGATATTGATGTCGATGAGCCTATTATTTATGAAAATGCTATTTCAATAATTTTTTGGAAGCAAAATTTCCACTGAGTTTTCTTAATAACAATTCATTCCATGAATCAAAGTTGATTCAAGTTCTTCAGTAAACCAGCTTTATTCTCCTTGTGACTTTCAAAACTTCTTTGGATATATATTTTTTTGTTCAGATTGCCAACAATGTGACACCCAACAGCAAAACAAATACAGTCCATGCTATTAGCCTAATTCTTTTGTTTATTAAGAAATCATTTATTCATTCCATATAAAATTAACAAACAATTTGCATGTTTTCATTACGAAAATACAGGTAATATATTTATATATGAAGTAAACAAGGAAATTGTACAAATCTCAAATGTTTAAAATAGGTTTTTATCACCTATTTTTGAGATTTTAAACGAGAGTGAGATCTTCTATTATTCAGTTGTAGTTTGTTTTATTTACTTTACTCATGTTCATTTTGTGTAAATGATATCCCACCGACACGAAACTTCTCTTTAAACTAAGTAAATCAAACCGATCAAATGTGCAGCAATAAGCGATGTTTTGAGTGAAATCAATTTGAACTAGTGAAGCTTAAAAACTATTAAATCGTACTTGAAGTCCTTCAATACTTCTCTAGCATTTGCTTGATTTATAAAAAGTTATTGTCTCTGAGTCGCTGTACGTTGACCGTCGAATACTATACTCCATCTCTCTAATCATATTCATGTGACTATAAACTATGAATGCAAGCACATCCTGAAAGAACGATAGTGAACTGTCCTGTCAGCACAATATGTTTTACTCGAAATTGAACACCTACAACATGGACTTTACATACATTCATTCCGATCAGCTTTTCGATATGATGAATAAATAAATTTCTGAAAATGATTTTGTTTGGCTATTGTCACGTCGATATTAAATGAATCATAACTAGTCAAAAGATTTTGGAACAAATACTACAGGAGTGAAATATTTTTCTGAGTTGATTGGATTGAAACGATCATCCAGTCGTTGAATTGACAATATTCGCTGAAACCTCACTATTACTTAAAAATCTCACAATAAAGATACTCACTTGTATGCAAAGGCAGTCCGTGGTAAAACGTATATTTATTGAAGGAGATATATATTGATTATACATATTTTCGATTATCCATTTTTATTTTCAAAAATTTAGAGAAATTATTTGCTGCAAAGTGGACTCATAAAAAAGAAGATAATGGTTAACGTAAGTCACTACATCTGAAGTCTGCACACCTAAATCTTTATTCATTGTGATCACTCACAGTTTAAGCATAAATGAAATTCACCCACCATTTGATTACATTGATTGCAATTTTGAGCCCAGTTGACATGAACTGAAAATTAATAGACATGACGAGCGCAAAATAATTCGCTGTAGATAAATTAAGTCACAATCTCACTTCGGCAGTTGGAACAGGAATGTGGAGATTCATTTTTGTTTAAATGCTTTGATGACACATAACGACAATTTTGTGTTTCAAAACAAATGAATAGTGTTATATGTTCGTCACAAAGTCATTCCTGTGCACAACATTTACATCTATACATTAATTCATCGCCTAATCATTCCTATGTATTGTCCTTTCACATTTAGAAATCGTTGAGATTACACATTTAAATCTATTAGTTTCTCATCTACTACAAACAAACACTATGGTCAGAGTTAGTTGATCGATTCAGAAACTAAGCATTTGACACTAGGTTTGAAGGATGCATGCCCTTTTCATTCACACGTAGTTAATTTCAATGAATTGATTGCAATTACAACTAAAGAAGGCATTTGACAGAACTCAGTAAATATCCATTAAATTTGACCACATTGTGAGTGGGTGCACAATGTGTTACACCTACCACTCAAATTCTAAATATCATTATTCTTTTAATTTGAAAAGTTTGCATTCAAGATATTAAATCCGATATATCCGAATGGGAAGTTATCTATCTATTATGAGGACGTAAGTTACAAAAATTCGATGAAAATATAACTATGTTTTAAGTACATATGATCATTCTACATTTTCATGTTTATGAACACCGTCGAATGTATTAAGCTACAACGAACACGATAGCAAGAGATAAAAATTTTCTGATGTGCCAACAAAGTATTTGACCATGTGATTATTCCTTCAATGGCACAAATCATTCTAGCACTTGTTGAAAACAGTGAATAATTAGAAGTGAAGTGCTATCGACTTTAACAAAAATGTCTTCATGTCAAATAGTACGAATCACTGTATGTAAGGTTCGTATTCTGTCAGACTAGATTTCATCTTCAAATGATCGGCTGTTCGGAACGTTGAATGTCGAATGTACTGTGCGCAGCTTCCTTGAAGTTGTCCACAATCACATATCATTAGAACTGACGAAAATTTTCATCTCACAGTGTGCAACCTTATTTCATGTAGACAGATCAGACATCAAACTTGGCTGAGTTTTACAACTGGCGTCATTCAAAATATCTATGTTCACCAATTGGAACGCACTTGGTAAGAAAATTAGAATATCTATATACGTCGTGTAAATGTGCTCAAGAAATTGTAAACGAAGACCCATTTTTTCAATTATCATCTGATTTTGATATAAAAGTTTGTGTGTTGACGAAACTTTACTCTATTTTTTCAGATTCCTATGAAAGTAAGCGAAAATGCTCCGATGTTCCGAATGAAAAAACCTTCATTGGACACCAAGTAAGAAACTTTTCAATGAATGTTGTTAACAGTTTGATGTACGTTGACGTACATAATCAATCATCTATTTGCCGACCCTCACACAACTGGCTATCTCGAGTAAGGTAATAAAGGTGTATGAATGCTTTTATCGCAGAAACTTGAGTGGGTAAATAGAGGTGTCTCAGACTAATGGTGACTGATTGACTGAACGAGGCAAGGATATATGAACAAAGAAATTGCCGTCCTCATTCATATCACGACTCAATTCAAATTGAAGTATGTTATATATAAAAAAAGATGAATAAGTGGTGTCTGAATCTAATATTTCCTTCACACAATGCTCAATTTTTTTTGTTGTTGAAAGATGAAGCTTACTTTCAAGATGAGCATATAGTGAAAGTGAACAAGCGGAATACAGTGATTTATGATCACATATGAGGAAATGCACCAAATGTTTGGTCAAGAGATATATATATTGAATGGTCCTGGGCTGTAGTCCAAGTGTGAACTTAAACTCCGGGATGCAGGAATATCAAGCTGAAACGTTTTAAATAAGAAGGAACGCTAGACATCATTCGTTTTTGATTTGTTACTCCCATATTCTTTAATTGTAAGTTGAAATTTGAAAAATGTTCAAAGATTTGAACTTAGGTTTTGAAGTAATTGCACTGATTTCTTTGCTAAGTAAATTCCGAAACTCATAGCGATGTACACAATAGATTTTGGGCATGTTGAATGATCCCTACTGTAACTGTCATGAGACAGATTATAGTTTCCTATATTGATGGCTTCTCAATTGGGGCAATCAAATTGTTATGCATTGAAAATAATCTTAATTTTAAAACAATTTTTATCTTCAAATTGTCAAAAAAGGTGAGACAGAAGATGAGATACCTGTTCATGTGGAATGGATTAAAACTGGGACTTTAGTAGAGTTTAAAGTCATAGGGAGTATATTGAACATTGAATTCGAATTCTAAATACAGAAAATTCGTCAGTGATTGTGTTGTACTTCTTGATTCAATTGCGTTATCACAAGGATTCTTAGCTCATACTACAATTCAATTACTCCAAATTATCATATTGGAGTCGCGATGGAGCCTGCGATGGAACAGTTAGATGTTCATTCAACATCTGAAGCTGTTGAGGATTATTTGGAATGGTTTGAAATTCGTAGCATGACCAAGAAGGATGTTAAAGGTGATAAAATTGTGGCACGTTTCTTGACATTCATCGGAAAAGAAGCATACAGCTTATTGAAAACTTTGGCCTATCCAGAAAAACCTGTCTCACTTTCTTATGCAACTATTAAGGAGTTGTTATTAATCATGTAAAGTGCACTACATTGAATGCCGTGAAAGGGCGAAATTTCATAAGATGATTCGTAAAACGACCAAAAGGTTGAGGAATTCATCCTTGAATTGCAGAAGCAAGCTGCCAAATGTAATTTCGGTGATCAACTTCATGTGCAACTGAGAGACCGAATAATCGCAAATACTATGCGCTTGTAGTTATTGATTCTTTTTCAAAGTGACCTGAATTTTCTTTCACAACTTCACCAAATTCTGACTTCATAATTCAAACATTAAGAAAAGTGTTTAGTCGAGAAGGGGTTCCAATGGTGTTAGTGACTGATAACGGCTCTCATTTTGCTGCAGATGCAGTCACTACCTGGTTAAATGGTATAGGGTGCAAACATCTGTTTACTGCTACCAGACATCCTTGTTCCAATGGCCAGGCAGAAAAGTTTTTCAGGACGTTAAAAACTGCCATTGATTCTATTGCTGCTTCAACATTTAATGAGCTGGAGAGGGGAGTAGATACCATTCTACTGTATTATAGAAATGCCAGACATTCGGTGACGAAAGAGACTCCATCAAAACTATTAAAAGGAAGAATTCTTCAGTCGAATATGAGATGTTTGGAGTCTGCAGAAGTTACGTATTATCGTGGCAATGATCTTCAACCATTTACGGGGTTTATTCTGAAGAACGTCGGGAAATCTATGGTGCGACTTCTAGATATCAATGACTTAAGTACACACAATCGACATATTGATCAAATACAATTCCAGGAAACAGGTGAGTCTGTTCCAATTTCAATTGTTAATTCTAATACTAATGAGTGCATTCTAGATAATACAGTCTTTATCCAATACATTGTCGGACAGTCACAGCATGAACTTGAGGAGAAGACGTACAATTGATTACAGACACTTAGACTCTAATTTGAGCTGTGGCGGATGTGGTGTTTGAATGAACTAATGACTACTTTGTACTTGTTGAATGTTTGATTTCGAATTCTAAATACAGTACATTCGTCAGTGATTGTGTAGTACTTCTTGATTCAATTGCGTTATCCCTAGGATTCTTAGTTCATAGTACAATTCACTTATTACTAATTATCATACATTCGTAACTACACATCGATGCATTGTTAAAAGATCAAAAATGATAATGTTCCTAATTTGGACGATTATTTGAAGTCTTCACTTAGGTGAAACCAGCTTGTGAACAAAATCACAAAACGACAGATAACATAATATTAATCTTGAAAATGATTATGGGACAGTTATTTGGTTGTGCATTAACAAGGCAGCTTCCGCTTTTTCACTTGGTGCATATGATATCGAATTTTTCTTGTACATTGAAATGACAAGAACACTCGATGTAATTGAGATTAACTTGAGAAAAATTGTTCATATCTGCTTCGTCATAGATTTCAGTGACTTGAGACAGATTTCAGTTCATCAAGTTTTACGCAACTTAAATAACATTTCGAACACTGAGAAAGTCATTCCATTATCTAATGTCATTAATGATTGGTAAAACAATATCTATCTCCATTTTATGTTCAACTGAAATACCATAAATGAAATGAACTTTTAGTCTAAGAACACTTACATTTCTAGAAGTGCTTTCATGAAAAAAGCTGAGAAACGATGAAACATAGTATGCAGTACGCTTTGCTGAACCCAGTGGCAGCATCGATTCTTCATGTGCAAATGCAAACAGTCATTGAAATCTGTCACGTTTTCTAGTTGGAATTCATCTTTCGTACTTGGCATTAAAACTTATTACATTGAATTCAAATATGCCGTTGTGAAACATGATCGTAATTGAAAGAATCTTGACTATTCCATTACGTATTGTACCGACATTACTCTACATAATGAAATAGTCAATTAACACTGAAATCACCATCATGTCACTGAGTTATAGTTGCATGTATTGTAATTCTCTTCCTTCTTGTTTAAAAATTCGAACTATAATATCACATTTTTACTTTAACAGCAATTTGTCCAATACATAATTCATCTGAAGCATGCCAAAAAGCAACAACATCGGATATAACATGTATTTGGTGTGAAAAATGCAACACGTGCATAGACAATAATGATCAGGATAATCATTTCTTTAAAGTGTAGATGCTTTTAATCAACTTCATTGGTCTGAAATATGTTGTGAGACTGATTTAAAAGATACTTGTCCACAGGTTTTTCAGAGACAGAATTTGTCCGTTTTGAAAACGATTCTCACATCTTGTGGTCTATTGAAACCCAATCAACTAAAATTTCGTTTAGGTTACTCCACAAACATATGTCCACAAAGGATGAAGATCGCGGTTAGTGAACTTACAGTTGTTGAGGTTTGCTCATATGATTTTAGTTCCTGTGATCAGCATTGAATGTATTTTGACTAGAGACTTACTGCTGTCTCACGTCATCTGCTTGAGATGAAGTATGTCGTAAATCTAAGTAGGTGTTCATTTTGTGCACATCGTTTCGAAGGTTTTGGACATTTTGTTGAACATCATGATTTTAAACTCTATATAAAGCGTTTGGCTCCACTTATAAACTACGGTGAATTTCTTCAATATTATTACTGATTTGTTTTCAATATTCCCAGTGATAACCTTGACATTAATGTTTAGAGCAGATGCATGTATGAATGCATTGATAATAAGATCATTCGCATGATTCGAACTATCGTGAGCTCCCTATATAGATCCAAGGAGTAGACTAGGAATCAATGTGTTGACTGATATCCAGACTGATTCTGCTAAACTATTCAGGACACTATCTTCAACTTTATTAGTTGTTAGGGTATCCAAAGCATATATAACAAAATCACCTCCTCGCTTAGTTACTCTGTCACAGCGATAGAGTAGGTTGTTCTGAATATTTATTTCTGAATCAGATACTGCTTGAAAGCACCATGTGCCAGTGATAAGTATGAAAGAAGGCTGGGCTAGAAAATCTAATGTTCTCAATGAAGTATGTCGTAAATCTAAGTAGGTGTTCATTTTGTGTACATCGATTCGAAGGTTTTGGACATTTTGTTGAACGTCATGATTTTAAACATTATATAAAGCGTTTGGCTCCACTTATAAACTGAACATTTCCTTAATTGCTAACAGAGTTACACTACGGTGAATTTCTTCAATATTATTACTGATTTGTTTTCAATATTCCCAGTGATAACCTTGACATTAATGTTTAGAGCAGATGCATGTATGAATGCATTGATAATAAGATCATTCGCATGATTCGAACTATCGTGAGCTCCCTATATAGATCCAAGGGTAGACTAGGAATCAATGTGTTGACTGATATCCAGACTGATTCTGCTAAACTATTCAGGACACTATCTTCAACTTTATTAGTTGTTAGGGTATCCAAAGCATATATAACAAAATCACCTCCTCGCTTAGTTACTCTGTCACAGCGATAGAGTAGGTTGTTCTGAATATTTATTTCTGAATCAGATACTGCTTGAAAGCACCATGTTCCAGTGATAAGTATGAAAGAAGGCTTGGCTAGAAAAGCTAATGTTCTCAAGGCTGAAATTTTGTTCAGAAAAGAACGTGCATTGATAAGTAATAAATATAAAAAAGGAGTATGGAGTGTTAAAACATCGAGATCTCTACTGTTGATGTTGTGCATTTTGGATTTGCACAGACTGTGGTTCATTAACTTTCACTTTTTATTCTTATCAGTATTTTTAAGAATTGTCGCATCGGAACTAAAGAATTACTTATGGAGTTCTAATGATAAACGGGAAATTATCAAATTAGTGTCGTTATTAGATATACATGGATTATCAGATGTCACTACAGTCATAATAAGCAAATAAGCACTCTTCGTTAGTATATCAGAGTATTGGAGAACATGAGATAGGGTAGCTGCATAAGTCGATCCAACAGCTGATGCATCGTGATTTGTTTAATCTCAACATCTTTATTTTCGTTCAAGGTACTTTTTGCGTAAGCCTTTGATTGGTGGTCTTATCTAAAACTGTACGAGCGTTTCTATACTTTTTAAGCGCGCAGATTAGCCGTTCAGATTCTTTTAACTGTACAGCTAATATAAGAAAATCAAATCTGATCAAGACTGAGCACGAGTATTTCAAGTGCTTTTTATGAAGTTGGATCCATTGGCATGGACTGACTTGAATATTAGATGCTTTTAACATCGAATTCGTTATAGATTTAATAAGGATTTTGTCAGGTTTATTATAAACAATCACGTTATTACGAGAGACTATTCGCATGGTCACTTGACTAGCGATAAAATCGATAACAGATTCTGCTTTCAAGTTATCAGGTTCCGCCGGAACGATATCATTTGGAAAAGCAGTTCAAGAGATGACAGTGTAATTATTTCTTCTTTCAGATCATCATGCTTTGATGAAGAGCTAGCAAGTGACTGAACTTTAGAACGCGAGTCGTTCAGTTGCTCAAAGATTGTGTTCAACTCACTTTTAATATTATCCATATTCTATGATCCTGAAAAGGAACTTTTTACTAAATTAGAGACAGAGTCATCCAGCAGCAGATGTGGTGTAAGACCACTCCCAATATTATCAGATTCAAAACGAGTAGCAGAGCATGGGGAATAGGTAATAACAGAATTGTTATTACCTGAAGAATAAGGGCTTTTTTGAGCTCGTTTTATCAACAGTCGACCCACATCGCTTTAAGTATTAAGTCTAAGCCATTTGGGAGTTCTAAACTACGATTCAAGGATATTCAAACAATATATACTGGCAACGTACCTCAAACTTTAAACATACCTCAATGATCATATGTCGCCGAAGTTATCAAAATAACCACATGGCAATTATGAACTTGGGATATTGAAGGGAAGCGGAGAAGATAAAAGTCAAAGAACAAAACGCATCATGAATGAGAAAAAAACGTCGAAAGGATGAATAGCTACTGCAAACAATAGGAAAGAGTTGTCCATAGCGATGCTCAGTGGTAAATGAAGTTGTGCGGCGTATTCTCCGCCATTAGTGCAAACTAAAGTAAACTATTACGTCATTACAAATCTGGTCGATTGAAATAAAATTCATCAAAAACTATCTGTTTGTTTGAACCCTGTACTGGTAAAGAGACTGTCGCAGTAAATAAATCTCGAAAATAAATGGCTATGTAAGTTTTCGGCATTGGACACATTTTGATTGACCCTGAGATTTTATTTCATCATGACGACTAAGCAAATTATAAGAAATATTCATCAACTGGATATCAAGTTCATCCAATGCCTCGTGGTTTATACACGCATTTCTAGCATCTTGAAAGGAACAGTTGGGGATTATTAACAGCTCTCTTACCAAACTCGGTATATTGATTCGTGCGATTAAACGATCTCTCAGTTGCACATGAAGTTGATCACCGAAATTACATTTGGCAGCTTGCTTCTGCAATTCAAGGATGAATTCCTCAACCTTTTGGTCGTTTTACGAATCATCTTATGAAATTTCGCCCTTTCACGGCATTCAATGTAGTGCACTTTACATGATTAATAACAACTCCTTAATAGTTGCATAAGAAAGTGAGACAGGTTTTTCTGGATATGCCAAAGAATTCTTCCTTTTAATAGTTTTGATGGAGTCTCTTTCGTCACCGAATGTCTGGCATTTCTATAATACAGTAGAAAGGTATCTACTCCCCTCTCCAGCTCATTAAATGTTGAGGCAGCAATAGAATCAATGGCAGTTTTTAACGTCCTGAAAAACTTTTCTGCCTGGCCATTGGAACAAGGATGTCTGGTAGCAGTAAACAGATGTTTGCACCCTATACCATTTAACCAGGTAGTGACTGCATCTGCAGCAAAATGAGAGCCGTTATCAGTCACTAACACCATTGGAACCCCTTCTCGACTAAACACTTTTCTTAATGTTTGAATTATGAAGTCAGAATTTGGTGAAGTTGTGAAAGAAAATTCAGGTCACTTTGAAAAAGAATCAATAACTACAAGCGCATAGTATTTGCGATTATTCGGTCTCTCAGTTGCACATGAAGTTGATCACCGAAATTACATTTGGCAGCTTGCTTCTGCAATTCAAGGATGAATTCCTCAACCTTTTGGTCGTTTTACGAATCATCTTATGAAATTTCGCCCTTTCACGGCATTCAATGTAGTGCACTTTACATGATTAATAACAACTCCTTAATAGTTGCATAAGAAAGTGAGACAGGTTTTTCTGGATATGCCAAAGAATTCTTCCTTTTAATAGTTTTGATGGAGTCTCTTTCGTCACCGAATGTCTGGCATTTCTATAATACAGTAGAAAGGTATCTACTCCCCTCTCCAGCTCATTAAATGTTGAGGCAGCAATAGAATCAATGGCAGTTTTTAACGTCCTGAAAAACTTTTCTGCCTGGCCATTGGAACAAGGATGTCTGGTAGCAGTAAACAGATGTTTGCACCCTATACCATTTAACCAGGTAGTGACTGCATCTGCAGCAAAATGAGAGCCGTTATCAGTCACTAACACCATTGGAACCCCTTCTCGACTAAACACTTTTCTTAATGTTTGAATTATGAAGTCAGAATTTGGTGAAGTTGTGAAAGAAAATTCAGGTCACTTTGAAAAAGAATCAATAACTACAAGCGCATAGTATTTGCGATTATTCGGTCTCTCAGTTGCACATGAAGTTGATCACCGAAATTACATTTGGCAGCTTGCTTCTGCAATTCAAGGATGAATTCCTCAACCTTTTGGTCGTTTTACGAATCATCTTATGAAATTTCGCCCTTTCACGGCATTCAATGTAGTGCACTTTACATGATTAATAACAACTCCTTAATAGTTGCATAAGAAAGTGAGACAGGTTTTTCTGGATATGCCAAAGAATTCTTCCTTTTAATAGTTTTGATGGAGTCTCTTTCGTCACCGAATGTCTGGCATTTCTATAATACAGTAGAAAGGTATCTACTCCCCTCTCCAGCTCATTAAATGTTGAGGCAGCAATAGAATCAATGGCAGTTTTTAACGTCCTGAAAAACTTTTCTGCCTGGCCATTGGAACAAGGATGTCTGGTAGCAGTAAACAGATGTTTGCACCCTATACCATTTAACCAGGTAGTGACTGCATCTGCAGCAAAATGAGAGCCGTTATCAGTCACTAACACCATTGGAACCCCTTCTCGACTAAACACTTTTCTTAATGTTTGAATTATGAAGTCAGAATTTGGTGAAGTTGTGAAAGAAAATTCAGGTCACTTTGAAAAAGAATCAATAACTACAAGCGCATAGTATTTGCGATTATTCGGTCTCTCAGTTGCACATGAAGTTGATCACCGAAATTACATTTGGCAGCTTGCTTCTGCAATTCAAGGATGAATTCCTCAACCTTTTGGTCGTTTTACGAATCATCTTATGAAATTTCGCCCTTTCACGGCATTCAATGTAGTGCACTTTACATGATTAATAACAACTCCTTAATAGTTGCATAAGAAAGTGAGACAGGTTTTTCTGGATATGCCAAAGAATTCTTCCTTTTAATAGTTTTGATGGAGTCTCTTTCGTCACCGAATGTCTGGCATTTCTATAATACAGTAGAAAGGTATCTACTCCCCTCTCCAGCTCATTAAATGTTGAGGCAGCAATAGAATCAATGGCAGTTTTTAACGTCCTGAAAAACTTTTCTGCCTGGCCATTGGAACAAGGATGTCTGGTAGCAGTAAACAGATGTTTGCACCCTATACCATTTAACCAGGTAGTGACTGCATCTGCAGCAAAATGAGAGCCGTTATCAGTCACTAACACCATTGGAACCCCTTCTCGACTAAACACTTTTCTTAATGTTTGAATTATGAAGTCAGAATTTGGTGAAGTTGTGAAAGAAAATTCAGGTCACTTTGAAAAAGAATCAATAACTACAAGCGCATAGTATTTGCGATTATTCGGTCTCTCAGTTGCACATGAAGTTGATCACCGAAATTACATTTGGCAGCTTGCTTCTGCAATTCAAGGATGAATTCCTCAACCTTTTGGTCGTTTTACGAATCATCTTATGAAATTTCGCCCTTTCACGGCATTCAATGTAGTGCACTTTACATGATTAATAACAACTCCTTAATAGTTGCATAAGAAAGTGAGACAGGTTTTTCTGGATATGCCAAAGAATTCTTCCTTTTAATAGTTTTGATGGAGTCTCTTTCGTCACCGAATGTCTGGCATTTCTATAATACAGTAGAAAGGTATCTACTCCCCTCTCCAGCTCATTAAATGTTGAGGCAGCAATAGAATCAATGGCAGTTTTTAACGTCCTGAAAAACTTTTCTGCCTGGCCATTGGAACAAGGATGTCTGGTAGCAGTAAACAGATGTTTGCACCCTATACCATTTAACCAGGTAGTGACTGCATCTGCAGCAAAATGAGAGCCGTTATCAGTCACTAACACCATTGGAACCCCTTCTCGACTAAACACTTTTCTTAATGTTTGAATTATGAAGTCAGAATTTGGTGAAGTTGTGAAAGAAAATTCAGGTCACTTTGAAAAAGAATCAATAACTACAAGCGCATAGTATTTGCGATTATTCGGTCTCTCAGTTGCACATGAAGTTGATCACCGAAATTACATTTGGCAGCTTGCTTCTGCAATTCAAGGATGAATTCCTCAACCTTTTGGTCGTTTTACGAATCATCTTATGAAATTTCGCCCTTTCACGGCATTCAATGTAGTGCACTTTACATGATTAATAACAACTCCTTAATAGTTGCATAAGAAAGTGAGACAGGTTTTTCTGGATATGCCAAAGAATTCTTCCTTTTAATAGTTTTGATGGAGTCTCTTTCGTCACCGAATGTCTGGCATTTCTATAATACAGTAGAAAGGTATCTACTCCCCTCTCCAGCTCATTAAATGTTGAGGCAGCAATAGAATCAATGGCAGTTTTTAACGTCCTGAAAAACTTTTCTGCCTGGCCATTGGAACAAGGATGTCTGGTAGCAGTAAACAGATGTTTGCACCCTATACCATTTAACCAGGTAGTGACTGCATCTGCAGCAAAATGAGAGCCGTTATCAGTCACTAACACCATTGGAACCCCTTCTCGACTAAACACTTTTCTTAATGTTTGAATTATGAAGTCAGAATTTGGTGAAGTTGTGAAAGAAAATTCAGGTCACTTTGAAAAAGAATCAATAACTACAAGCGCATAGTATTTGCGATTATTCGGTCTCTCAGTTGCACATGAAGTTGATCACCGAAATTACATTTGGCAGCTTGCTTCTGCAATTCAAGGATGAATTCCTCAACCTTTTGGTCGTTTTACGAATCATCTTATGAAATTTCGCCCTTTCACGGCATTCAATGTAGTGCACTTTACATGATTAATAACAACTCCTTAATAGTTGCATAAGAAAGTGAGACAGGTTTTTCTGGATATGCCAAAGAATTCTTCCTTTTAATAGTTTTGATGGAGTCTCTTTCGTCACCGAATGTCTGGCATTTCTATAATACAGTAGAAAGGTATCTACTCCCCTCTCCAGCTCATTAAATGTTGAGGCAGCAATAGAATCAATGGCAGTTTTTAACGTCCTGAAAAACTTTTCTGCCTGGCCATTGGAACAAGGATGTCTGGTAGCAGTAAACAGATGTTTGCACCCTATACCATTTAACCAGGTAGTGACTGCATCTGCAGCAAAATGAGAGCCGTTATCAGTCACTAACACCATTGGAACCCCTTCTCGACTAAACACTTTTCTTAATGTTTGAATTATGAAGTCAGAATTTGGTGAAGTTGTGAAAGAAAATTCAGGTCACTTTGAAAAAGAATCAATAACTACAAGCGCATAGTATTTGCGATTATTCGGTCTCTCAGTTGCACATGAAGTTGATCACCGAAATTACATTTGGCAGCTTGCTTCTGCAATTCAAGGATGAATTCCTCAACCTTTTGGTCGTTTTACGAATCATCTTATGAAATTTCGCCCTTTCACGGCATTCAATGTAGTGCACTTTACATGATTAATAACAACTCCTTAATAGTTGCATAAGAAAGTGAGACAGGTTTTTCTGGATATGCCAAAGAATTCTTCCTTTTAATAGTTTTGATGGAGTCTCTTTCGTCACCGAATGTCTGGCATTTCTATAATACAGTAGAAAGGTATCTACTCCCCTCTCCAGCTCATTAAATGTTGAGGCAGCAATAGAATCAATGGCAGTTTTTAACGTCCTGAAAAACTTTTCTGCCTGGCCATTGGAACAAGGATGTCTGGTAGCAGTAAACAGATGTTTGCACCCTATACCATTTAACCAGGTAGTGACTGCATCTGCAGCAAAATGAGAGCCGTTATCAGTCACTAACACCATTGGAACCCCTTCTCGACTAAACACTTTTCTTAATGTTTGAATTATGAAGTCAGAATTTGGTGAAGTTGTGAAAGAAAATTCAGGTCACTTTGAAAAAGAATCAATAACTACAAGCGCATAGTATTTGCGATTATTCGGTCTCTCAGTTGCACATGAAGTTGATCACCGAAATTACATTTGGCAGCTTGCTTCTGCAATTCAAGGATGAATTCCTCAACCTTTTGGTCGTTTTACGAATCATCTTACT